>QANX01000687.1:0-141546 GCA_003254975.1 Ochetophila trinervis | reverse complement strand
TTTAAGTGTTTTACAGTAATTTATTTATGATATTGGTGATTGAAGCGAGATTTTTTTAAGTGATGTTAAATTATGTTTTCAACCCAAAAATTGTGTTATAATGATTTAATGATTTTCTTTTGAAATAAAGCTTAAAGGGTTTTGCTTTCGATAATTTGAATGTTGTTTGAGAGTAGAGATGTGTTTGGAAGTTAGAAGTGATTCTTCAGGTCCAGTTCTTTTACTGGATTATAGTTTTGGGAATTGCTAACGTATATCGGTGGATTTAAGAAAGGTTTATGTTTCATTTTATTTATCCTCTTAGAAATTCAAAAAGGGAAATGGGTTAATCATAAGATTAGCCAATGGACTTGATAGTGTGGGTGAGAAGTTTCTGACTGTGTACTTTTGTTCACTTAAATTCCTGTGTGGATTTTGTTCTTTCTCTGGGCGTTTCATGCGATAGAGAGGTCATGGATCTGTTTGATTATGGAATTCTGATGCAAGTATTTCGAATATACTTTTTGGGGCCTCAATTCATGACTGTCATTGAAAACGGTGCATGTTTTCGGAAAGAAAGTGATGCTCTTAACTGGGTTGATAAACAGACAAGGAGAACTATGTTTCCACTTGGAGGAGGTGATGAGCAATGTTTTGGAAAGTAATCTGAAAGGCTTAAGTTCGAAGGCTTGATTTGTTTTAGTCTGTTGCAGGCCTTTGGTGGAAAGTAATCTGAAAGGCTTAAGGAGAGGATTCCTTGATTTTCGCTTATTGAGAAGGATAAAGTTTTCCTTAATGAAGAATGGGTTGGAGTGTAATAAATCCTCTATTTTTGGTATGGAATTGATAAAGTTGTCACGTTAAGAGGAAATAAAAAGGAAAGGACAGTTTAAACAATTAATTATATATTTTGGTGCAGAAAGGACTCTGCGACTTCTTTTAGTAGTTGAGAATTTAATTATAGCTTCGGAGCTAGAGCACATCTGAGATTAATTCAAAGTTTTGGTGTAAAGGAATCTATTTATTTTGGGCACAAATGATAATAAGATTATTGGTAAAAGTAAAGGCGAGGTAAGACGTGTGTTTTTGGATTGAATATTTGGTTACGGAGATTAAGTAATTGTGAATTGACGTTTTGGAATAATATAAAAGATTAGACTTGGCGGATGAGTTGCTTGAGCGCGAGTTAAAGGCGCATCTTGCACATGCCCGGCCGCCTATGGCAAAGGCTTGGTATAGAGATACTTATGTTGATCGTATCATCCAACCTAGTGAACACTAGCCGGATGTCTCTACAATCACTAGGGGATGTTAAAGGGTTTTTTTTTTCAACGGAATTATGATGTCCATATAAACGGATAAAATGGATTTCAGGGGTCGTGGGCCCAGTTGGTTGTGCAAATCTGTGGTAAACAATGATTGATATGAGAAGAATATGTCAACAGATTCAGTACACAGGAAAGGTTGGAGATGCTAGATAACCGCATCTTCCTCGCTGGAGTAAGGTTTGTTTCCCTTCTACTCCCGAGGATGGTTGGAAAGTTTGTTCTTAGGGTAAAGTGTATGTATCCGTTGGTTTGTGGTTTATGGGTGGTCTTTGAAAAGGAAAAGGGAAATTGGTAATGATGTTTACTATTTTCGAATGATAAAAAAATTGGTGGGCAACCACCATTTGATTTTAAAAATTTGTAAACAGGGCGGAAGTTGGGAGATAATAAGGTAATAAGGAAGTTGAGGATACATGAGTGTTAAAGAAGATTAATGGTAAGGTAAGTTGAATTATGTGTAGTAGAGTTGCGCAGCGGAAGCGTAGTGTGCTTACTAATATGTTGCTCTCGGAGTGTGAAATTTCGAGGATGAAATTTTTGTTAAGGGGGATAGTTTGTAACATCCCGTCTTGGAAAGATATTAGAAATTTCTCAAAGTTGACCGAGTTTGACTATGAGAGGCTCAGGGTTGACTTTTTGTGTGGGTATGTGTTAGCTTTGACTAAGGTACCGTTGCGTAGAGCTAGTCGATACGAGTTCGTAGACTAGTAGTTCGCTCAATTCCGAGTTAAGACCGAGAAGTTATGGCTGAATAACATGAAGGGCATTTTGGTAATTTTGCTGTGGCAGGGTGAAAATTACTGTTTTGCCCCTGCCTTTATTTGAAAATACCCAGAAGGGTCTGCACGCACACACGCATGCGGCTACCCCCCGGCTCTCTCTCCCGTGCAGCAACCCCTCCCCCTTTCCTCCGTGCAACCGGCGTTTTCCGGCCAGATCGTGCCGGAACTCACCTGCAAAGTGGAGCCGGCGACCTCAGCTTCCCAACCGGACCGGTGTCAGCCCGTGGAACCGTTTGTATCGCCGGAAAAAGGGAGAAAGCCGGTGGCTTCCATTTTCATCGATCGCCGGCTTCTGGTGAGATTCCGGCGATGGGTCACCTCCTCTCCCCCTGTTTTGGACCCTCCGAGTCCGATTCCGACGTTCGTTCTTCTCAAATCTTGTTCGTTCGGGCAGTGTGAACAGATTGAAGCTTGGCTGCCACTTTCCGGCCATTTTCCGGCCACCACCGGCGGCGGTTGGACGAGGTAAGTTTACGATTGTGTTCTGTACTTCACGAGCTTCGTTTCGATATATGATTCATGTATTATAAATGAGTATTGAAATTTATCCAGTTTTGAACAGTGTGGGTAATAACTGTTAAATAGGAATTGTTGATGATTGATGATATAAATGTGTGCGTAATTGTGTTTTGGTAATTACCGTGGAATGAATTGGTATGCCGAGAATCTAAGAGGTGAGTGTGTGACCGAGTTTAGCGATTATTGATAATAGTGACAAATATATATATATATATACATATATTATATGATTATTGTGTTGGGGAAACTGTGATTTGAGTTTAGTTGAATCGTTTGTTTGACTGTTTGAAAATCTGTAATTGTGAAGTAATAGAAATTGACTGAAATTGATGTTTTAGCATATATGCGGTTTTGTTGAGCTGTTTGGAAACTTGATTCAATTGTGCGGAAATAATTAAATTGCTGTGAATGATTGTATTGCAATGTTTGTTAATGTATATGTTAAATTGTCTGTGATATTAATTTGTTAGTGAATGATGTGTGGAATCTATATATTAATGTGGAAATTTAGATATATTGTGTTATTTTCATTCAAATAAATGCTGGATGTGATTGTGTGGATGAGAACCGCTTGGGCGAGGAATTATGCCGCCAAGCAGGGTATTGCTAGCTTGGGCGAGGAATCATGCCGCCAAGCTATGGATATTGTTTTATTAAATTGTTGGAAAAGCCTTGATGGAAATTAAGTGTGCTTGTATATGTGATAACTGAGAATGTACATTAAGTTTGTGAATGTGTTTGGCTGTAGCATATTTGGTGTAAATATGCTGTCGGAACTACATGTAGCTTGATCCCTTGTAGAAAGGGTATGTAGGCAGCTCAGTTTTAGACTGAGTTCAGCTACACCATACTTAGACAATATATTTGTTTAAGTGTTGGGTTATGTACTGAAATTGGTTTATTTGTGTGGGAAAAACGTGCTGGCAGAATAAATTTTGTATAGAAATGTTTTTCCCTGCAGGTTATGACTTTAGCATTTTGGGGAGTGTTAGAAACAGTCGAAATGCTGCCGAAATTTCTAATAAAATTTTTGGTAGTAGAGAAAACCTTTCGGTCTGTTGGTTCTTTTTCGTTTGAAAAAGTGACTTATCGGACTTTAACGACTGCTTGTGGCTTAATGGAAACATTAAGTCACGCAGGCAGGATCCAGTAGGGTTGGGTCCTGTCAAAAAACTCCCATCTGTAACGCCACACTTTTTCTCCAACCAATATTGTCTCCAATTTAGCCACCGCGGTATGGAGTTTTTGGTCAAATTTCTCAGGGGGTCACCCATCCTAGGAATGCTCCCACTGGAGCACGCTTAACCCTAGAGTTCTTCCAACTCTGAAGCCAAACGCTCTGAAAAGGCCTTGGTTGTTAAGAGAGTGCTCACTTTACATTTGAACCATTACCACATGACCCCATTCCACACCCGGGAGATGTGGGATTGGACACCGATCTCTGCCAGTAAGGTAGCTTGCCAGTGCCCTTGCACCCGCTCACACTTATTCTAGCTCTAGATCCGGGTCATCACAATCCACCCCCATTGGGGCCCAGCGTCCTCGCTGGCACATTTCCGGCCGGGTACAGGCTCTGATACCATTTGTAACACCACACACTCTCTCCAACCAATATTGTCTCCAATTTAGCCACCACACTTTAGACGGTATGGAGTTTTTGGTCAGACTTCCCAGGGGGTCACCCATCCTAGGAATGCTCACACTGGAGCACGCTTAACCCCAGAGTTCTTCCAACTCTGAAGCCAAACGCTCTGAAAAGGCTTTGGTTGTTAAAAGCGTGCTCACTTTACATTTGAACCATTACCACATGACCCCCTTTCCACACCCGGGCGATGTGGGATTGGACACCGATCTCTGCCAGTAAGGTAGCTTGCCAGTGCCCTTGCACCCGCCCACACTTACTCTAGCTCTAGATCCGGGTCGTCACAATCCACCCTCATTGGGGCCCAGCGTCCTCGCTGGTACATTTCTGGCCGGGTACAGGCTCTGATACCATTTGTAACACCACACACTCTCTCCAACCAATATTGTCTCCAATTTAGCCACCGCACTTTAGACGGGTATGGAGTTTTTGGTCAGACTTCCCATGGGGTCACCCATCCTAGGAATGCTCCCACTGGAGCACGCTTAACCCCAGAGTTCTTCCAACTCTGAAGCGAAATGCTCTGAAAAGGCCTTGGTTGTTAAGAGAGTGCTCACTTTACATTTGAACCATTACCACATGACCCCCTTCCACACCCGGGCGATGTGGGATTGGACACCGATCTCTGCCAGTGCCTCACACCCGCCCACACTTACTCTGGCTATGCCAGTAAGGTAGCCTGCCAGTGCCCTTGCACCCGCCCACACTTACTCTAGCTGTAGATCTGGGTCGTCACACTTCCTCTTGTTCCTCCTTCAATTGCCTCTTCAAAATATGTCTCCAAAGCAAAGTTGAATTCTCCCAAAGCTTGATGTTGCCAAAAATTCACTATGTCTAAACTTTGAAAAATTGTGTCTAAAGTAGTGTAGAATGGAATGAAAAAGTGATGGAAAATTATCTAGAAGAGAGTCATCCCTAAAGCTCTAAGGTATAGGATATTTATAAAAAAAATTGTTTTTAAAGCAAGGGAAAACCTTAGAGTTATAACCCTATTCTAATTCCTCAAGATAATAGGAAATAAAATATTAATATAAATCAAATCCTTCCCTATTTTTCTTCTCATGGCTGGCTATATGGGATTGTGGAAGTAATTGGTGCCCTCAAAATGATGTCACACTCTCAATTAGATTAGGAAAGTAAATTCATATCTCTTTTTATATCTTTTATGTTCATCAAGCAGATTCCAAGTACACTTTGAATAACCAAATGAACTTCGAATTCACGAATTCTAGGTTCAAAAGTTATTTCTAGTTAGCTTTCCAGGCATATCTTTATTGCACAAAATGGATACTAGGAAAGCACTCAAATGTCAATTTCCCCATAGGAGTTTAAGTATGTCACAACTGTTAAAAATGTTCATCTTCGAAATCAAGCTGGTACTGATTGACTGATCGAATTGCAATGAAATTTACAGAATTAAACTTTGATGAGTCAAGAATCCTTAGCAACTGAAATTGTACAGATATTCTATGTGTAGCTTCAGATATGATTTATTCAGTAAAAATTGCCAAAAAAAATACAGCAATTTCCAGCATTTGTTCTTCTTTTTCTAAAAATAGAAAAATATAGCAAATTAGTATTTTTCATAAATAATTAACTCAAAACTATAAAAAAATCCAACATAAAATATGATATAATAGAGTAACTTTTTATGCCTATCAAATATCCTCAAATTGAACTTTGCTAGTCAATAGCAAAGAAAGAAAGAACTAAAAATACATTCCGTATAAAACATACCCAAATACATTGATGGGTTGCCTCAAAGATTGCATAATCATATCAATTCAAAAGTAATTTACAAGTAATCATGTAATTCAATACCCTATCTTCTATTCAACATAATTATTACTTTCAAAGTGTGTCTGTGAAATCAAATAATACTTTCAAAGTCATGCAATTGAATAAATCTACATTAAATAGTGATTGTAAATAAAAATATGAACCACCATATGCTTGACATAATTAATTGCTATCCAGTAATGTAGATCAATGCATTACCTTGAGTCATTAGGACTTTATAAGCTTGTAATGTGAAGGCTAAATGATAAATGGTTAGAAGAAAGAAAATGGTAGGAAAATAAATTCAAAGAGAGAAAACTTATGTTTTCTCCTCACAAGTACATTTTTCTTCTTCCCTTCCTTCAAACTCTACAAAACATTTTTGCAACTCTCTTTTTCTTTTTCTTTTTTCTTCTAACCCCTTAAATTGTTCTTTTTCATGCCTTGCACAAACTTCTTTTTCCATATCAAAGATACAAAGTAGGCTGAATCTACCACCACCATTGCCACCCCAAATTATTTTCTACTTTACTCCTCCAAATATAAATAAATAAGCATATAATCATTTCAACTCAAAATAAGCTCTCTTTAATAATGTGTAAATGGTAAGAAAAGTATATTTAGGCTCAAAAAGGTAGGTAAATGTGGTTTAAAGAACAAAAAGCTCTAACATGCAATCTTTTATGCATCCTAAAATTGGCACAAACATGGTACTAATAGATAAAAATTTAAACAGTAGGCTAGAAATGTTCATTTTCAAAAACAAATTAAAAGGTAGGCTAGAAAGGTTCAATCTCAAAACGAAAATGGGCTAAATCATATTTAAAGTAATGTATCTCTTTAGGATTTTGCCTCAAGCAGTAATTATACAAGTTATAGAGTTAAAAAAATCATTTTNTGTATCTCTTTAGGATTTTGCCTCAAGCAGTAATTATACAAGTTATAGAGTTAAAAAAAATCATTTTGATTTAATACAAACCATCTCCAAAATACAATCTAAATCATACATATTTGACAATGTGCTCAAAATGGTTTTGAAAGAAAGAATCTGCGAATTTAACTTTAGGTAATAGAGAATATACAAAAATAATTTTACTACCTAAGAATCAATTTATTCTCAATTATAATCTAGTTTAGAAACTAAACCTAAACATGCATAGATAAAAACTGAAACTAAAGAAAAAAATTCCATAACACAAAGAATCACTTCCAAATTAAGATGAACATAGTTCTCAATGCTAAAAACAAGGAAATTGAACATAATAAAGAGTAAAGGTGAAGAAAGCTCCCCCAATTGATGCAATTCAATCAAATTGCAAACTTTAAGCTCAAAAAAACTCTTTTAGCCTATTACCCTTTTAATGGCTTTCCCTTTGAATTTTCTTATTTGACACTTAAAAACACAAAACAAAACAAATAAAAATCAAAGTAAACTAAATAAAGAAATTTAAAACTTTGGGTTGCCTCCCAAAAAGCGCTTATTTTAAGTCTTTAGCTTGACTTTCTTGTTTAGCTCATCTTGGTTTCTTCCTAGGATTGCCTCCATCTCCTAGCATCCCCAAAAATTATTTTTCTCATGTATGCCTTAAAAGCTTGAGTCTCTTGGACTTCATTGGTTCATACATATAAAACTTTTCCACTCTAGAACCATGCCTTAACTTTAAAGTTCCCTTTCATACATCAATCTTTGCTTTGCCCGTAGCTAGAAATGAACGTCCTAAAATTACTCTATTGCTCTCATTAAATACTAAAAAATCAACTAAGAATGAGAACATGCTAACGTCCACCCTAACATTCATAGTTATCCCTAAAGGACAAATTTAGCTTTGATCGGCCATATGGTTGGTGTCAGCTTCAAACCTAGCTTTTTTGCAAAATCATTATCCATCATATTTATAGATACACCCAAATCACATAGGGAATTTGACAACTTTGTTCTTCCAATAATGCAAGATATTTCAAATCTTTTTTGATCTTTTAGCTTCTTAGACATATTTTATTTTTCTTATCTTTTCACTTGTAAATGTCTATCCATATAAAAAGTTTCTCTAGTAAGGCCAACTTCACATAGTAGCTCCGACAATTTTTCCTCCAAATCTATCTTAGTCCTACTAATGGCTTAGAATGGCCTACCAAATATCAATGAAGCATTAGGATCTTTCATCTTAATCACTCTAAAATCCATCCTATACTCAAGAGATCCAACTTCCACTCGGACATTCTCCAAGATAGCTTTAAATCAAAGATGAGTGTTATCACACATAATAATCTCATCATGGGTTGAACGAAGCCATTTGTAACCTAAAGTCATGAAAATAGAAAAAAAGCATAACATTAGTAGCAGCACCAAGATCACACAAAGCATTGGAAAATTCATAATCTTTAACAGTGCAATGAAAAGTAAAATTTTCAAGATCTTGTAATTTCTTTGGAAACTCTTGGCATTCATCACTTTCTTCTTCTTTTCTTGTCTCTTCTTCTCTCTTTAGCCTCCCTCTTTCTAATTTGATCAGCAATTGCTTTTGATCAGAAAAATAATAATTTCTTTGTAAGCTTGATTGAGACCATACTTGGGATGAAAGTCATTTTCATTAAAAGCACTACTTTCATCTAGATCCTTCCATCTAAAACTCATCTTTCTTCTCATTTCCTCTTCTAAAATAAGATGCTCAGGCATATCCACTTCTTCACTTTCTGCACCAATTTCATTAGAACATATGCTTTTTTTAGCACATTCTTCAATTGGTTCATCGAGTTTCATTGCATCCTTTTCCAAAGTCTCGGCCATCACCTCCCTAAGGGTTTTGGATTTTTTCTCTTTTTCCAAAGCCAGATTCCTCTTCACTGTTCTTTTCCCTTCTACTTTTTCATTATATGTCCAGCTATCCTACTCTAGATCTTCTTCCTCCATCCATTTTTCACTTTCAGCCTCATTTTTAAAAGTTTCTGGAATTTGCTCCTCATTGACTGAATCTTCCATATCACTCTCCTATAAGTGAATGATCTCCTCTTTGCATGGAATTCTCTTAACTTTAGCATGTTGAAATTCCTTTATGACAAGGGGCACGCCCAATCTTCTTCCACTTCTTAACTCAGCCACATGGACATCCTTCTTTGGATTGATTTATGTTTGGCTTGGGATAGTGCCCTTTGTTCCTTGGATAGATTGAGCGAGTTGCCTTATTTGAATACCCAATCCTTTTATCGCTGCCTTGGTTTCCTGTATAAAAGCATTAGAATTTTCAGTCATCCTTAACATAGATTGCTCAACTAAAGATAAACTAGAGGGAGAAGAATTATGAGATTGAGGTTGAGAAGTCTTTTGGAAATTTGAGGACTGAAATTTTTGATGCTGTTGAGAGGAGATTGATAGATTCCTCTTTGCTGTCTTCCTTGGGCATTTGAATAGTCTCTTCATGAAAAATTTGGATGGTTCTTTCATCCTGGATTGTAAGTGTTAGAGAATGGGTTGTTGTTGTTGTTGCCTTGTCGAAAATTTCCTACAAATTTATTATCGTTAGATTCACTAGATTGAATAAAAGGATTTCATACTTGAAAAGTAACACTTTCATGGTTATCCCCACAATATTCACAGCAATTAAGATTTGAAATGTTAGAAATATTATTTAAATTGTTGGAACCCAAGGTCTTAAGTTGCTTTGTGAGAATTACAACTTAAGCATTCAATTTTTTCTATCTTATCCTCTTCTTAGACATCCATGGTCTTCTTAGGATGTTGACTCCTTTCACTTGCCCACTGTGAATTGTTGATAGCCATCTCTTCCAATAATTCATATGCATCCTCTTGAGATTTTTTTAACAAAGCACCAACTGCAACTGCATCCACATTATCTCTTGTTATATAATTCAATCCATTATAAAAAATTTGGACTTGATTCCATATGGGCATCCCATGATGTGGATACTTTCTAAGTAATTCCTTCAACATTTTCCCAAGCCTCATATAATGACTCTCCATCAAGTTAGTGAAAAGTATTGATTTAAAGGCTTTTTGGTTTTAATAGGTGGGAAAAACTTATTCAAAAATTTAAAGGCTTGATCTTAAATAGTGGTAATACTTTCTGGAGGTAAAGATTGCAACCAACTCTTATCTTTATCCTTGGGGTAAAAGGAAACAACCTAAGCTTTCCATTGTACTTCACTAACTCACATACATCACAAAAATTCGATATATGTTCATTAGGATCCTCAGTAGGTAACCCTCCAAATTGGTAATTATTAAGCATAGACATTATAATAGGTTTGACCTCAAAACTATGGGCATCAATAAGTGGTCTCCTAATACATGACATATCCTCAATTCTCCTAGGTGCAACATAATCCCTAATGGTCCTATAATCCTGATTATTAGGAATTTCAGGAATTACAGGGTTATTTTGATTTTCCATAATCTCTTCTCTGTCAGTATTCTTGAACAAAGTCTCTTTAACTTCACTTCTCCTTAATCTCCTCAAATCTCTCTTAGAAAATTCACTATTAATTGGTAAACTCATAAAACAATTAAACAAAAACAAAACTATAAAATTAAATGAAAAACAAAATTTGAACTAATAAAATAAAATTTCCAGCAACTAAAATTAAAGTTAAAAATCAAATTAAACAAACTAATTAAGCTCAAAATATTAAAACTAAATGCAAAATAATTAAAACTCAAAGTAAACACAAACCTAGAACAAAATAAGTCTAAAAACAACAAATAAATCAAGCAAAAACACAAAAATAAAAGTGTAGTAAATTTTTTTTCTTTTTTAGATTTTCAAAAAAAAAGTTTAATCAACTAACGACTAAACAAATACTCAAAATGCAGTAAATAAAACCCTAAAAACCGAAATAGATAAAATATCTTTTTTTTTCTTTCAAAAACCGAAAATAATAAGAACCGAAACACAAAAATTTATTTAAACTACTTAGCTACTTCGATTTCACCCTTCTTCAAACTCAAATTGAATTTCATTGGATCCAAGAAAGCTTTCTAATAGTTGTTCTTCAATGGCTAAAACCGAACCTACAAAAAAACAAAAACAAAAATTAACCTAAAAAAAGAAATTTGATCAACAATAAAATTAAATTGACACTAGAAATAATTATTCTCTGACAATGGAGCCAGAAAGTTGTTGTGGTGAAAATTAGATTATTCGCAAGTGCACCAAACAACAAATAATAAAGTGGTTGTTTAGAGAAAACTAAATATCGATCCCACGAAGAATAATGTCTCTAGTGATGAAAATAAATTTTATTGTTAATTAAATCTAGAAAGTAAAAGAGTGATTGTTTGATTGATTGGTTTTCTGAAGCAAATAAATAATGAAGTAGAAAGCAAAATAAAGGCAACAAAAGTAATAAAGTAAAGTTTCAAAGAGGATTATGATTTCCCCACTATTAATCATATTTAGTTTCTAAGCATGATAAATTCATTAGGTTAACCTCCCTTTGACCAAAAGTAACTAGAAGTTGATTCCTCAATGCATTCTAGTTTAGCATGCACAAGGTATTTAATTATTCCTAATCAAAACACCAAAATTTAAGCCCTGAGACATGTAAACCCAATAAGCTCTTGTCAAAGTTGTCACTAAGGCATGCAATATTCATATTCCCATGTATTTCACTCCCCTTCCATATTATATTCCTTATTTTTAAGCCAATATAGTACTAGATCTATTTACCTATTCATGAAAGCATTAAGAACTATAATGAAATATTAGCCATGAATCATAAACTAATTAATCATGCATTCAAAACTAAATATTCATAATACAACTACACCATAATCCTCATAAAAGATTTAGCTACTCATGTTCTTAGAAATAGAGAACCAACAAACCAAAACAAAACATATTATGAATGATAAAAAGAAGAAGAAAAGAGACAACAAATCTAAAGCTTGTGGCTGGCCAAATTCTCCCTCTAGTTCCTCCTTCAATTGCTTCTTCAAAATATATCACCAAAGTGAAGATGAATTCTCCCAAAGCTTCCTGACCAAATTCTCCCTTACTCCTTCTCTTGATGTAGCCAAAAATTTCTTTCTCTGAATTTTGAGAATTGTGTAGAATGGAATGGAAAAGTGATGAAAAATTATCTAGAAGTGAGACCTCCCTAAAGCTTTAAGGTGTATGGTATTTATAGGAAAATAGTGTTTGTAGAGCAAGTGAAAACCCTTGAGATATAACCTTACCCTAGTTCAAAAATATTAACAAAAATTAAATCCTTCCCCATTATTCCTCTCATGGCTGGCCATATGGGGTTATAGAAGTAATTGGTGTCCTCAAAAGGTCACACTCTCCATTAGATTAAGAAAGTAAACTCATATCTTCTTAGTAATTAAATCTTCTTCCAATTTTAATTTCTTCTCCAATTAATACTCCAATTAATATTATTGAAATAATATGGACTTTCCAAGTGGCATGTGATGTGGCAATAATAATACACGTGGAAGTACCATCATTTGGCATGGTCTACATACTCTGGAAAAAGGAACATAGGCGGCGTGGCCTCAAAGACTTGTTATTCTGCCACCAAATAAGGTATATAATATATATCATAAAATTATTTTGTGTTTACACAATTTTTATTTTATACTAACATGTAATTTGTTTTACTTGGAGGAATATGGGAAGAGAAAAAGATTAAAGGTCAAACAATTGGTTGCAACATGATCAAATAGCTCATATATGTCCCAAAGGTCTCTACCAGTACTGGTCAAGTAAGCATTTGCTGATACTTATACTGGTGTTAACGATGCTGGTTCAGTGGAACTTACCCTTGCACTACTAGAATTGTTAAGGCGCATCGACCCTTATGACAGCATGGATATCCATATCAAAGAAAGATATCCAAGAATTTCGTTATATGCAAGACTTATCATCGTCGTGCATTTTGGTCTACATAAGGTACGTAACTCCAATTTTTGGTTCATTTATTACTTATAGTTTAAAAATTAGTAATTATGTTACTAATAATTAATAATTCACTATGTAGGCATTTACATTCTAGATTAATGGACGAACAACTAGGGCAATATTGTTTTATACTTCTTGATGATTTTGCCAATGTAGACATGAAAAATTATGATGTGCGAGAGCTAAAAATCTTGGTGAGATGGAAAGATGCAGCAAATGGTCAACTATGGTTTTTTCAGTATTGGTCAAGGTACATAAGTTTTTCTAATAACAAGTATTTGAGTCTTACTATTTATATACAAAGAAACATATTGTTTACATAATTTTAGTTCCCATTGGATGTTGGGTATTGCTGACCTATATTTAGGCATTGTTTGGTTCTATGATTCGCTTCTGGAGAAAAATGGTGTGTGTAACGACCTTAGGAGTTTATTGAATAAGTAAGTCCAAATTAATAATACTTAGTCCTGGATTTAATTAAATATAATAATTAATATTTAAGTGGGATACTATTTGAGTTGATATATATAGATATGTATTGTGTGTGACGACCAGGATCCGGAGCCAAGGTAAGTGTGGGCGGGTGTAGGGGGCACTGGCAGGCTACCTTACTAGCAGAGATTTGATCTAGAGCCAGGGTAAGTGTGGGCGGGTATAGGGGGCACTGGCAAGCTACCTTACTGGCAGAGATTGGTGTCCAATCCCACATCGCCCGGGTGTGAAAGGGTGTCAAATGGTAATGGTTCAAATGTAAAGTGAGCACTCTCTTAATAACCAAGGCCTTTTCAGAGCGTTTGGCTTCAGGGTTGGAAGAACTCTGGGGTTAAGCGTGCTCCAGTGGGAGCATTCCTGTGGGTGACCCCCTAGGAAGTCTGACGAAAAACTCCATACCGTCTGAAGTACAGTGGCTAAATTGGAGACAATATTGGTTGGAGAGAGAGTGTGGCATTACAAATGGTATCAGAGCTTGTACCCGGCCGAAAATGTGCCAGCGAGGACGCTGGGCCCAAAAGGGGGTGGATTGTGACAACAAGGATCCAGAGCCAAGGTAAGTGTGGGCGGGTGTAGGGGGCACTGGCAGGCTACCTTACTGGCAGAGATTGGATCCAGAGCCAGGGTAAATGTGGGCGGGTGTATGGGGCACTGGCAGGCTACTTTACTGGCAGAGATTGGTGTCCAATCCCACATCGCCCGAGTGTGGAAGGGTGTCAAATGGTAATGGTTCAAATGTAAAGTGAGCACTCTCTGTATAACCAAAGCCTTTTCAGAGCGTTTGGCTTCAGAGTTGGAAGAACTCTAGGGTTAAGCGTGCTCCAATGGGAGCATTTCTGTGGGTGACCCCCTGGGAAGTCTGACCAAAAATTCCATACCGTCAAAAGTGCGATGGCTAAATTGGAGACAATATTGGTTGGAGAGAGAGTGTAGCGTTACATTGTGTACAGGACATTCCTTACTTGGAACTATACAATCAACGACAATAAAAATGTTAAGCATGGAAAGCTTACATTGCAATAAGAAAATGTACATGTATAGTACATATTAATATATATAAATATATATTCATACATGTATGTATTATTTAATGTATGGTTAAATGTGTTTCGGTTGTGTATACTAGCTAAATAAAATAATTTAACATTTTTTAAATATTTGTATAGATGGTAAGCAATCAGGAAATTTCGAGTGTGAGTACTATGTGAATGATGATCATGAAAAACATCATAGTCAATAATGTTCCTCGAGATGACTTATCAGAAATGGTAATAATATATTACTAACATTTTTTCATATCAATTATCTTTTAAATCGATACAATAAGCATTGTTAATTAAGTAGTTAATTCAACTAATTGTTTTGTGTGTGCAATTTAAAGATATAACTTGGATCCAAGAATATGTGGATCACTTTAGAGCAAAATAGGCAACTGTTTTGCTCTCCAATGTAATTCCAAATTAAGTAAGATAGCATATTTCATTTGACATTGAAGCAATCAATCAAAAACAATATCGTATTTAATTGCAGCATGGTATGAAAAAAATTATTATTGTAGGATTTTATATATTTTTGGATTTTGATCTTATGAACAAGTAATTTCAAATTTATTTAGTAATTGATTTCTTAATAAATTAATAATTCGTAATAAATTATTTATTATTAATTGAGACCCTAAGTTAAAATAGTAAATTAAATTTAAATATATTAATTTGAATTTATAAATTTAAAGAATAAAGTAATTAAATTAAATAGAATAAAAAATAACTTCAGTGACGAAAACAAGGACATTAACTGCGACAAAAATAAAAACAAACTAATATTGACGATAATCGTCACTAAAAGGTGCCCCAAAAGCGACGATCTTGTTCGCTAAATATTCTTTATTTAGTGACAGCGGGACACTAATTAAGTAATTTAGCGACGCACTGCATCGCGAATTAAGGAATACTTAGTGATGAATTTTGTCACTAAATACTATTTTTTAATATATTATAAATACATATTTATTTCTTTATTTAATTTCTTGTTTTTCACGACTCTATGAGCATCCAAAATAGTGAAGTTTATGCGTCGCTATTGTTTCAACAAAGGCGACAAAAATCATGGCGTCATTTTATGAACAAATTCGTGATATTCTTTCTGCATCGCTAATTTTTTCCACCTTCAACCATAGTGATTCAGTGGCACATAACTTGGGTCGGCGTTTACATTTTGCGATGCATTATTTATGTCTCCTATTAGCATTTTTGTTACAGTGACCACATTGCGATCAAATTTTGATTCATGAACCATAGTAATAGAAAGATTGCATTTCAACAATATTACTTCTTGCAATCTACAATTAGATATTTTAAAAAGTTAGCTAATCAATCAACAAGGACAATAGATAACTTGGAATTAAATTGTTTTTTAAATGAATGAAAATGAAAACATGATCAAGCTCATATACTTTAAGGAAGAAAAAAAATACTATTTGCACCTCCAAGCTGACTAATAGCTTAAACAAATTTTTGATGAAGTTCTGGAGTCCATTTTAGTTTGGGTTTTGCAAAAATGGATAAGAACAAATTCACAATTATTCCTTTCTAATAGCATTTTAAAAATGATGACAATGTTTTTGAAAAACGTACAAGTTCTTTTTTAACTTTATTTTCTCCCTGAAAACCTCAAAACCTTTTGGATGATCCATATGAAGAAATGTGGTCTTCTCAATCGACTATTCAAATTTTAGGTTTATACTAGCTACAAAACAGAGAATAACCTATATGATTTCACCACTTATGAAAAAATCTCTCGTTAAAGTCAATTTTTTTTTTCTGAAGGAAGCCTTTGACCACCAACCTAGCTTGGTGTTTGGCAACATTTCCACTGTCATCATTCTTCAACTTGAAAATTTATTTATTTTTTAGTGTCTTCTTTCCAATGGGAAGCTCAACCAACTCATAAGTATACTTTTCTGCAAAGATTTTATCTCATCTTACAATACTTGCAGCCACTTTTCTTTGTCATAATGATAAGCTCTACTAAGCGAAAAACCACTTGCTGTATTTTCTCCGTGTATAATTTATGCAATAGTCTGGGAGAACAGAAGTAACCTACATTTTTCCTACCTCTCACCTATATCTATAGGCATCAATGGTAAAGCTGGTAAGCATGGAAACTGAAGGAAATCTTTGACCAAAAACTGAGCTTTTGTGTTTGACAACATTTCCACTGCCATCTTTCTTTAGCTTAAACATCCATTTTCTCTTTAGTGTCTTCTTTCCAGTTGGAAGCTCAACCAACTCATAAAAGTATGCTTTTTCTGCAAAGATTTTTCTCATTTTCTAGTACTCGCAGCCACTTCTAAGCTCTACTAAGTGAAGAACCACTCGCTACTTTTTCTTTGTGTATAACATATGTAGTAGTTTAGGAGAAAAGAAGAAACATACCTTTGCCTACCTCCCACCTATATCTATAGGCATCAATGGTAAGAGTTAGTAATCTTGAAAACTGAAGGAAACCTTTGACCTTCATCCAAACTTTGTGTTTCACAACATTTCTGATGTGATTTTTCTTTAGCTTGAGACTTCTCTTTGCCTTGATGATAAGCTCTACTAAGCGAAGAACCACTCACTGCTTTTTCTTCACGTATAACATGTGTAGCAGTATAGGAGAAGAGAAGAAACCTACCTTCGCCTGGCATCAACGGTAAGAGCTAGTAATCATGAAAACTTAAGGAAACCTTTGACCACCAACCGAGTTTTGTGTTTCACAACATTTCCGATGTCATCTTTCTTTAGCTTGAATATATATATATATATATATTCTTTAGTGTCTTATTTCCAAATGGAAGCTCAACCAAACTCATAAAAGTATGCTTTTTCTGCAAATATTTTATCTCATTTTGCATTACTTACAGCCACTTCTTTTAATCTTAATGATAAGCTCTACTAGTGAAGAACCACTTGCTGCTTTTACTTCGTGTATAACATGTGTACTAGTCTAGGAGAAGAGAACAAACCTACCTTCACCTACCTCTCACCTATATCTATAGGCATCAATAGTAAGAGCTAATAATCATGAAAACTGAAAGAAACATTTGACCACCAGCCAAGCTTTGTGTTTACAACATTTCTGCTGTCATCTTTCTTCAACTTGAACATCTATTTATTCGTTAGTCTCTTTTTTCCACTTGGAAACTCGACCGACTCATAAAAGTATGCTTTTTCTGCAAACATTTTATCTTATTTTGCATTACTTGCAGCCACTTCACTTTGTCTTGATGATAAGCTCTACGAAGTGAAGAAACACTCGCTGCTTTTTCATCGCATATAACATGTGCAGTAGTCTAGGAGAAAAGAAATAACCTACCTTAGCATACCTCCCACTTATATCTATAGGCATCAATGGTAAGAGCTAGTAATCATGAAAACTTAAGGAAACTTTTGACTACCAACTGAGCTTTGTGTTTCACAACATTTCTGCTGTTATTTTTCTTCAGCTTGAACATTCATTTATTCTTTGGTGTCTTCTATCCAATTGGAAGCTCAACCAACTCATAAGTATGCTTTTTCTACAAAGATTTTATCTCATCTTGCATTACTTGTAGCCACTACTCTTTGTCTTGATGATAAGCTCTACTAAGCAAAAAACCTCTCGCTGCTTTTTCTTCATGTATAACATGTGTTGTAGTCTAGGAAAAGAAAAGTAACCTACATTCACCTACCTCCCATGGGCAACAGAGTTAAGTGCCTATGTCATTCGTTACATCCCTCGTACTACCATAAAATCTCAAGTCTTAGCAGATTTTGTAGTCGAGTTTACCACATGAGGAGAGGACGCACAAAAGGATACTGAAGGGTAAAAGACTAAATGGCAAATATATGTCAATGGGTCGTCTAATGCTAGAGGTTTGGGGGCCAAAATTTTGTTGAAAAGTCCAATTGGAGATTTATTGGAACATTCTTTGCGCTTTAGGTATTCTGCCACTAACAATGAAGCTGAGTATGAAGCTTTATTGGCTGGATTACATCTGGTTAAGCAGATGATAGTAACTTAGGTAAAAGTTTTTATTGATTCACAATTGGTGGTTAGTCAAGTGCACGGGACATATTTAGCAAAAGATCTGACCATGTCTTCATACCTTAGAAAGGAAAAAGTGTTAATGGCAGGATTTGAAGCAGTGGAACTACAACAGTTGTCGAGGTTAGAGAACATCAATGCTGATGCATTAGCAAATATGGCTTCAAATGTTAGTACCGAAGGAAAAAGAATGATACATGTCACTATTCTAGAGGAGAGAAACATTATATCTCCAGGGGTCAGCAGCATCCGAACTGAGGATGCCATATGGATTCAAGAAATACTTGCTAACATAGTGGATGGAGTATGTCCGAAGGATAAGTCCGAAGCACAGAAGCTTAAGTCAAAGTCGGCAGTGATATTGCATTTTTGGAGGGCAGTTGTTTCGACAGTCTTTTTTGGGACCTTTGCTAAAGTGTATAGGAGATAAATCGGCTTTAAAGGTAATAGCGGAGAATCATGAGGGATTTTGTGGGAATCATTCACATTGCTCCCCTTTTAAGATGAATCTCTTAAGTCTGGTATCAAGAGAGTTGAGTTTCCCAAGCAAAATATTCATTTCTTCTTCCCATTCCAGCTTCTGGGATTTGAACCTCGCAATGCTCACGACTGAATCCTTCAACTTGGAATCGTGATCGATGACTAAGCTTCTGGTGTTCTTAAAGGCGTTAAGGGTCTCTTACAAAGATTTGTTTAGTTTGCAAGAGTATTCATCCAGCTCTTTAATCTTGTCCAGAAGGGAAGATTTCTCGGCAGCAAACTCAACTTTCTCGGCCCTCAGCATCTCAACTTCTCTAAGGGTATTGATTTATTTTTTCTCTACCAAAATTAAACTTTGGCAAGCCTGCAAGAATGAAAATGAAGTCAATAAGAGAATAAAGGGAAAATTTGTAAGAAGAAGAAATGAAAATGTAAACACCATGAAGCACATCATTGCAGCATCTTCGATGAGGGAGGTTGAATATCTCTTGTGTACATTAGCATCAAGTTGGGTGATTGATTTTGATATCAATCGAAACATGCTCGGGCGAGATAGTGATGCGGAACCCCAAGATTAAAGAATCCGAAACCCCAAACACACAAGAAATATTGAACAATAATTGGAAAACAAGAACCCGCATTCCCTCTTTGATCTTCTTAGCTCGAGAACGCGTCACTGGTCCACTTGGCAACGTAATGTCCTTATCACGAACATCCATTCTAGAAGAGCGCTCGATGCCCACATCAGATAGGGTAGCTAATTTGAACCTTACTTAGTCCCTCAGGGATAGTTGTAGAGGTATTATTGGCCTTTTTAGTTGGAGGCTCAGGGTCAGGGACATGAAAGTCCAAAGACTCGGGCTTCACTTTGGGAGCTTTGCCTTTGTCAATAAGGACCATGTGTTTGGGTTTTTAGGCAATCGCCTACCTCAGCTAAGAGTTTAGCCAGAGCAATAATTTTCTTCTCTATGGCTTCGACAAGTTCCAAGGGAAGATTTAGCCAAAAGTAAGTCCAATCGTCAGGATTTGGTTGGAAGCACTCTAAGGCACAAAATTTAAGAAAATCAATTTTGGAAACCACAAGTTCAATGGAAATAGGAATACCTATTGGAATTAGTTCTTCTTCAGAATGAAGACCCGCTTCGACGAAGGTCTCAGCGATTAAGAATGATTTGAGTCGAAGATCTTCGATATGGCCGAGGATTCAGATAAACCTTTCTTTATCTGAAGTAGGAGAGTTTGGAGCCTTGTTAAGATGGCAATCTGAAACACAAAGTATTAGGAAAGTAAAAGGTTAAAATAAGCTGATGAAAGTAAGATCTCTTACCAAATTTAAGGTTCTAGCTATTCCTAATATTGAACATAAGAGTTTGTGAGGAATGGTTTTCAACATTCGAAAATCCCCAAGCTCTCTGAATGAAGAAATACCTACTATACCAACCCTTATCGCAGGAGGTCATGTCGAGGAAGAGTTTCTCCTTTCAAAGAGTGAGGGTGAAATGACCAAATTCTTCATTGTTTTCAATGAAAGAATAGTAATGAAGGATGAGGTTAGGGGTTAGTACGAAGTGATGGACCTTAGATAGAATGACAAGTTTGAGGAGGATTCTCCAGCAGTTTGGCATAAGTTGCGTTAGAGCTAAATCAAAATGGGACGAAAATTCTTGGATAGAAGGATAAATAGGAAAATGAAGTCCGAGCTTGATGGGAAGTTCATAGAAACAAACGAATCCCTCTTGGACAGATAAGACACACTCATTGGGTTGCAGAAAGTCAATAACGACATTTCTGAGGTAAGGAAATTTATTAAGAATCTTTTGTAGGGCCCAGTGTGAATTGATAGATGAAGTGCAAGTGGAAGGACTTTGTTTTGGTTGGCCTTTTCTACGACGAGTATATGGTTTTTTGGACCAAAGAGGTTTAAGTGAGGAAGTGGAAGCAATCATGAGATGTTTGTCCAGGTTGACATCTTTTGGGATGGTTCTAATGGTTTGATAGGGTTTAGGAATGATGGCAGAAGGTTTGGAAAGTTTGGGAGATACAGATTTTTCTGAATCCGATTGTTCATCAGATTCATCTAAAAAGCCACCTATTGGAGAGAGGGAAGAAGGCAAATTTTCTTCCATCTACTTTTGAAGTTTATCTAATGTCCGAAGAAATGGTAGGAATTTTGGTTTGAATTCCTAGTAGGTTCTAAAGAATAGAAGAACTAGAAGATTTCTCTTTCGAGAAGAAGAAAGAAAAAGAAAAGAGAAATGGAGAGTATAGAAAACCAACCCGAGTTTGTTGAGAATAGAAAGAAAGAAGGGCACATGCGAGGATGGAGGAAGAACAACAAGTGCAAAGCAAAGACGAGTTTCTCAATGCCTAGAAGATAAATAAACACAGGAATGAGAGATCAACAATGGAGGTATTTCTTACTGGTTTAAATGTGGAAGCTTGAAAGAGATAAAAGAAGAGAAAGAGGGAGAAGGAAAAGGTTATATAGACAGTTAAACGGTTCAGATTGGATTGTAGGATGATGAGATCAACGATTAAGAATCGTGACTTTTTATTTCAGCCTAGAAAACAAGGTGACTGAACTAGGCTAATCATTTAAAATTTTGAAAGATGTTCGGTTGACACGTGGATAGTAATGAAGTTGTGATCTAACAACATAACCGAATTTTTGTTTTAATCGATAAAGAGATATCCGAATCTAATTTTGAGCATGAGTAACTCGTGTCACTTCATGGAGTGCAGGGCTAAGTGTAGATTCTATATTATATCCGAAGAGTAATCTCGGGATGTTTTCTATATGTGAGTCTTGGATGTCTTTCATAGTGGGGTACGAATATTTAGACCTTTGGGATAATAAAGTCATTAAACCGCTCCTTCGGATATTCGTAATTACATTAAAGTTCCTAGCATATCAGGCAGATTTTCAGACCTGAAAGTCCGAGAAGAGGGTTTCCGAGGCGTCTTGAACACATGTCTAGGAAGCCCAACGTCAGTTCCGAAGCGTTCTAACACGTGCTGAAAAGAGGTGAAATGCCAAATATAATTGTTCCGAGCTCAATGAATTTCAAGGCAATAATGGTAATTAATTATTATCAAGAGCATTCATTGGACAGTTATAAGCTCATAAAGACATGGAAAGATACCAAGGGTAGAAGTAAGAGGTAAGAGCTTAAAGGTAGGAGAGGACAATTATTCTTTAAGTTTACTAGTACATATTACTTTTGGAGCTAACTTAAGCATCGGAGTGCCTTTGGCAAGTACTACACCAGTGCTGTAACTTTTTATTTATTTTCAAGTGAGATTGAATGGGATCAAGTGGTGACAGAAAGTTGCAATCACAGCAACTTATTGCCCAAGCCAAGCTGTAGTGACATACAAAGCTAGAGCAGAAGAGCTTCAATCCAATTCTGAATTACAAGTTGCTTAAGTCGGTTAGAATATTTAATTTGTTTGAACTGAATTTGCAACACTATATATAGGGCATTAGTTTCTCTTGATTTATAATACCAAATCCAGATATATAGAGAGTGGCAATTTCTTAGAGAGTTTGTGGTAGCTCCAAGTGAGAGAATTATGTGAGTGAGTGGTTTTGAGTAAGTTTTTGTATATTTCTCTCTTTAAATTCTATTTGAGTAGTAATAAAATTATTTTTCCTCTTATTTTATCTCATTCGTGGGGGGCCCTTTGAAACTGATGTGAATCTCAGTGGGATGGATCATTATACAATGGTTCAATGGTTACAAAGTTGACATCGAGCCTCAATCCAACGAGAGATTGAAACCTTGGTATGGAAGCTTGACCCGATGTCTATGGAAAAGACAAGAACCTTGCTATAAAAGCCACAATCAAAGCTGAATAATTCATTTTTTTATTGCTTGCCAAATTGGCCTTTAAATAGAAAAATAATGTTTTCCAAATGTAGTTTTCTAAATAATAAACCCTAGAAATTAGGAAATAAACTCTAAAGAAATAGAAAATAAAAGACTAATATATCCTTAACTAATAAACTAAATTATAAAATAATTTCAGGCCCATGGTTTAAGTTGGAACATGCCTAGGCTCTAAGCCCATACGCCCCTTATGGTTGATCCATGAATCTCATGCATGCCATAAGCCTACGCATGCCTACTCTTTAATGTAGCTGAGCAAATAGATACATGTAGACACCCTAGGCCCATTCATAGCTTCCCCGGGCTTTTTATCCAAAGCTTGTTGAATATAAATCTTCAAAGCCTTCTTGAATTGCTTGGCTCGGCTACGTGTCACGGGACCTCCTAGATAGCTCATCCCATCATATGGACCACCTCTTTTGTATGGCTCGATGTCCTTATCATAAACACCTCCAATAAGCGTCTCATTGTTGAGACCCTCTTCATGTTAACCATTTATGAATCAATGTTACTCATTTATGGATCAATGTTACTGAATTATAGATTAATGTTACTCATTATAAATAATGTTAGACACTTATGAACTAATGTTACTCACTTATGAAGAACATGCTACTCACTTATAAATAAATGTTAGGGATCTCAGCAATGAAGGCTTTATTGGAGGGTCTCATTGAATAACTTTCCCTTTTGTAGTCATTGCCTAGAGAACCACAAGAAGTTGGCCAAGCAATTTAATATCACTTGAAATTGAAGAATGTAAAAAGCTGTTTGCGCAACCAACGCTTTGCATTATGGGAATGCTCATTACTCTAACTTCTCTTCAGCTTACTTCTCTGCCAAATTTCATTCGCCTTAATGGTATGGCCTTTGGACACCTCACTTGCCTTCAAATTAATATTGAAGATTTCAAGATGCAATCAGCTCTGGTGCTTGATAGAAGAAGAAGGCATGCATGCCCCTCTAACTTATCTTGAGCTTGTTTTTCTTTCAAACCAGGAATCTCTAATAGATAAGCCTTTCAGCGCCTCACCTCCCATCAAAACTCGTGAAAAAATCAGGTGGTCCCAAGACCACCTATTTCTACTAAGTCCTTCCATTCAAATAATGACAAGTGGTAAAAATAATAGAAAAAAATAAAAATATTAAATTGGTATAAAATGATTCTATTACTTTAAAATATCTATAAATCATTTTTTCTACTTGTCATTATTTGAATCGAAAAACTTGATAGAGATAAGTGGTACTGCCTCTCGCAACAAATCTCTTCCAGCTGAGTTGCACTGATCTTAGGACCACCTGTTTTTTTTCCAAAAATTAATTGAAGATTGTTTATTGCTATAAGCTCCAATGCTTGCCAGATGGAAAGGTTGCCTCCGCCTCTGTCTCAGTTGGATTGCAGAGGCTGTCATTCATTAAGTCGGTGTTGCAAGAGAAGGATAGGAGAAAATTTGTTAAAGACTGCTCACATTCCTTCAAAGATCAAGAAGACAGATGATGAAACCTAATTTTTGCAGTCAATCTTGGTACATCGATGATATCTTTGTTGCATGCTCAATTAAATTTTATATTATTATTATTTTTTATATTTTTTGCTAGAGATAGGTTTTCACTTTACATTTTACAAATCAAAATATTTTGAATTTGAGTGTTTATGGGAAATGTTAAAATTATATTACATGTTCTCGCTGTCATTGTAGGATGACTCAAATTTTCTGATGAAAACAACTGGAAAATCTTCTCCTCTTTAATTTGCTTCAAATAAAAATGGCTATAGTCGATGTAATATTCAATATCCATTTAATTAGCTGTGCATTCCTCCCTCTCCCAACACAGCGGAAATATATCCACCATTATCCCCATGAAGTGGATTTCGTATTCTGCTAGCTGTTGGTATGTTACATCCTCCTTTCCTTCTTTTCTTTTTTTTTTTGTATTTAATCATAACAAAACTTTCTCAGTTGCATTTACAATTTTAGAAACAAAGCTTTGTTCCACTTCAACGGTGGCAGGTTTTTGGTTTTCTAGCTTTTCTTGATATTTCAAGTCCAATCTCCAAATAACTAATTAACCTGCTACCAAAAATCTCTTTGATAGTTTCAAAGTACTTTTCAAATTCAAGAAATTTTGAAACTCACTAACAACTCAAAATATGAAAGCAATAATTTTATATGGATATATAGATATTCTTCTCAAGAGAAGAGGAGTGGGTTCGTTTCCTTCAAATTAATTTGCATGATATATACATATACATATATATATATATCATGCATATTTACGGCTTTTGTGCATTGATAACATTTTTAATCTGTTAGGAACAATTAATACTATAAACGATAATATGCTTGAAGTCGTTAATTGATGAATTGAAGAAGTTGTAGGATGAAAGTACCAAAGCCTTTGATGCTTAATTAATTACTGTTAAGATGAATTCATCTTAAGGGCAGTGCTGCTATGGACTATAAATGATTTTATTACTTATGGCAATTTGTCTGGGCATGCAATGAATGAATATTATACTTGTTCGATTTGTAATAAAAACAACTTTGGTAAATGGTTAAAACATGATTCAGAAGTGAGATATCTTGGGCACATGCATTTGTTTACTCCTAATCATCTTCACATGAGGTAAAAAAAAAAAAGCTTTCAACGAGTTTCAAGAGTTTGGAGTGCTTCCTATACCATTGACCAGAGAGAAAATCTTTATTAACTGAACTTAATTTTGCTTAGATGAATAAAGGCAAATACAATATGTGGTTCTGATTAATGATGTTGGAAAAAAATATTAATATCGTTTGAGCTGTAGTACTGGAAATCTCTATATGTACACCACAACTTAGATGTCATGCATATTGAAAAAAATATGTATGCAAGAGCACAGTTGATATGTTGCTTAATATTCTTGGTAAGACAAAAGATGGCATTAACACTAAGAGCGATTTAGTATAGATGGGTTCGTGGACACAATTGGCCCCCGTGTGGTTCATGAAAAATGAATTTGTTTACCCTTCTCCGCCTGCTCTACATTGTCAAAAAAAAAAAAAAGATTTTGTTTTGTTAATGTTTGGCAGATTTGAAAGTTTCAGACGGTTAATCTTCAAACTTTAGGAATCCAGTTTCCATGGATGATCTGAAGTTGGTGGACATGAAATCTCAAGATTGTCATGTATTGATGCAACAAAAATATCCTCTTGCAATTCGCTTAGTGCTTTTTAAAAATGTACAACATGAAATTGCAAGACTTTATTTTTTCTTCAATGTCACTACTATAAATTCCATCGATGTTGCTAAGTTGGATGACATTCAAAATGATGTTGCAACATTGTGCTTGCTAAAGAAGTTTTCTTTCCATCGTTTTTTGATTCAAATGGTTCATTTAATCATGCATTTGGTATGATAAGTTAGACTATGCAGGCTAGCAAATTTCAAGTGGATGTACCCATTTGAGATATATGAAAATATTAAAAAGTTATGTCCCAAAAGGATATATTGCTGAAAGTTATATAGTTGCATAAGCAATTGAGTTCTGTAGTGAATATCAACAAGGGTTAGATGGAATTGGAAAATAGGTATCAAAAGTTTAATAAGAATGAAGATGTTGGTGCCATTGTCATAGAAGGAAAGACACAATTAATTGATTGACAACTTTGTGAGCAAGTCTATAGTTGAGTACTTACGAATCTCCTGAAGTGGAACTGTACATAAGGTACGCCTATAATTATATTTAAAATTGGTATTGTTTTAATTTGTATATATTATTAATACGGGTAAGTAATTTATGTTTTGAGGCTCCATTTGGAAGCCTTAAAGTCACAGACGAAAAATAAAAGGCAAAAAAGCAAAATGGTTTCAAGATTAAGATAATCGTACATTTATATATTTGTTACGTGATAAAGTATGCATTATAAACAATTAATATTGTCATACCATTAATATTGTATAATCTAATGCTTGATATTTTGAGTAATAAAATGTATGTTTTTGTAAATGATCACATCAATATCGAGCAAAGTAAACCATATCATAATATTTCACAATCTTTAAGGTGGATAGCATAGGATCTGCAGTGGATAGTAATTAAATGTGAAACATATGAGATTAAGAGGGCTGGATTAAACACTGCAGAAAGCGACAATAGTCGTGTCACTAGTTGCTCAAACAATGCATTATGCCAGTGCAAAGGACAATAGTCCTATATTAGCTAACATGACATATTTTGGGTAGTAAAAGAAATTTGGGATGTCAACTACAAATTTTTTTTTGCCTTCAAGTGTGATTCGGTTGACAGCAGTGGTGTGAAACTTATAATTTAAGTTTTATGTGTGTCAACTTTAATAAAATTGTACACAAATCAGACCTATTCATTGTGGCTCTACAAGTATTTTATGCTAAAGATCAACTTGCTTCTGATTCGATGTTTTAAATTCATCAGAAAATATTTTCTCTCAAGATGATGAAGTGTCGGCTTAATATCAAGATCTCTTTAAAGATACAGTGATGGTTCTTACCCCCATTATTCCTTAAATGCCTACTGTGGAGGAGAATATTCACAATGATGAAGACTACGAAGAATTTTACACTCGTAAAGATCGCAAAAGGATTTGGATAAACAATATCTAATTAATTAGCTTTGCAATTAATATTATTTGCATGTTACTTATTATTATTTATAAGTTACATTGAATCCATAAAATTTTTTATGGAAATTTTGTATAATTAGCTTTATAATTTTTAGAGATATAATTTATAAACACAAAATATATTTAACATTAGTGGGCGTAAATACATATATATACATATTTATATTTGGTGACATGCATGTATCAAAATCGTTGCACACTGATGACCCTTATGTCTAAAATGTCACAAAGTGGTGAAATGTTTCTCAAACGTGTCCCAAAATCATGATGCTCTAGCTTAAATCGTTTCCATTTTGTGACGCTTCCTTTAAAGCATCACAAAATATCGACATGTTTAAATAGGCGTCGGCCCTTTCCTTTTATTTTCACTTCTAGCTTTGTCTTCCTTTCATCATTTCAGTTCCTGTGATTTTGATTTTTTTAGAGCTTTTCCTCCATTTTTGGCAAAAATCACCATAAATCTAAATACAAATGTGACCTGCGACGAGGAACAAGGAAGATCGAAGAACTCTAAGTGTCAAGTAAGTGTATTTTACAATGTTTTTGAAGTTTTAAAGACATTTGTTTGGATAATGAATCGGTTGTGTATGCCTTTTATGAGTTTAGTGTTGTGGTTGGATTTGCCAATTATGATGCTTGGGGTTTATGGGTATGCTAATTTTGATGTTTCCATGGCCTGTGGTGTGCCAATTTTGAACATTGATGCTTGTGTTTTGAACCTAGTTGGAGTGCCTATTGTGAACATTGTTTACATTGATGCTTGTGTTTTGAACAATGTTTGTTAAATTTATAGATTTTGAAAATGATATTTGACATTTGCTGGGTTTTATTGGGGTTTTTCGTGTTTTATGTGCTTTTTTTGTCATGGAACTTCACTCCATTTGTCTAGCTCGTGCTTTGGGTTAACCTCTAAATTCAGTAAAAGCATGTGTTAGAAATATATTCATTTTCGTTGGTTTGTTTTGTTACATATGGTTTATATATTTATAAATTTAAATTAAAGGCGACGCTTTTGTAATATTAAAACATAAAGGATAATAATAAAAAATGTAAATTATTCACAATACTTTGGTGATATTTAAAATTTAAATAATAGACAACACTTTTTAAAATGACTGTTTAAAATGACATAATTATATGTATTGAAGTGTTGGATGTGTGATGAATTACTTTGTTTTATAATATCAAAATATGTTGTGCAAACGTTATTTGTAGCCATTCTGAACACAAGTAACTCCAAAACAGTTACAAGTTTTAATTAACTACGATGTCCATATTGAAACCATAAACAGTTATGAATTGCTACACGTCCTAGTTACATATGCATGACCTATAAATATGAAAAAGAGCAAAGAGGTAAGGGACGTCATTATCTTTGATTAATTGAAATTCATTACTATACTCTGTGTGGTACTGATTTTAGTGTTGGAGTCCCTTCGGCAGGTATCACACTGGTACCAAAAAAAATTTATATCTCATTTTAGCTCTTTTATAGACGAATTCAATCAGAGAACGGTTGTGGTGAAAAATTGCAATTACAATGATCACCATGTAATGCTTATTTGGTATATGACCAATTTGAACATGTGATCAAGTATAATACTTACAATCCTCAATTTCCATATTCAAGCGTAGAAGTTGGATATGCAAATTTTGTTGTCAAAAATTTAAAAAACAAAAATAAAAAATTAGACATAATAATGCAAACTTTATATATATATGGTTATTTTTTTTTTATTACAAAGTAAGCGAAGAAAAATTTGTAGTCATAAAAATTTGAAAGTATCACTTAAAAATGTATTTTCAATAATTTTCCTATGGGATCAAATCTATATTTTTCTGATTTTTCAATATGAATTTTCGTTTCTTTTAAAAAAAAAAATTGTTGAGTTAGTCGAGGTAAGCACGCACCTAAGACCAAAGAAATAGGGTCCACCTATAATACAACCATGTAAAAATGGTGGTACTACAACCACTATCCATAAATGAAATAATGTTGTCTATAATTGAGGTAATATTATCTACAAATGAAGTAACATTGTCCGCAAATGGAGTAATATATTAATATTACTTCATTAAGGATTTTGTTACTTCATTTATGTACAATATTACTTGATTATGAATTTTGGTAATATTACTTCATTTTATGGATAATGTTACTTCATTTATGGATAATATTACCTCATTTATAAACAACATTACTTCATTTATGGATAATAGTTGTAGTACAACCATTTTTACATGGTTGTATTGTAGGAAATCCCAAACAAATAAGATCGGTCCAAAAAGAAATCATCCCGAGGGCCATAAATAGACGCCAACATGCAATGTAGTTTTTACGTAAAAATTAATAATAAAAAAATAAAAATTTTGATTTTGACCACAGTGGGAGTCGAACGAACCCACGACCTTTTGATTCGAAGTCAAACGCGCTAATCCATTGCGCTATGCGGTCTTATGAACAACTTTATTCAATTATTTACTTTGTCTTAAAATTATTGAGGTACTAGAAATTTGCATTATTCTGTATGGGGTTTATATTTAGTATATACTATTGAAACTTTTTTCCCCTTCCATTTTGACCTCAAACCTTCATTTTGTGGTGTTTTCATTTCCACTTATTTTTCGGCCTTTTTTTCTTCTTTGTTTTTTTTTTTTACTCTTAATTAAGAAAATTAATTGTCTCCTAGTGTGAATTTGTCAATCCATTCAGACATGACATTAGATTATACTTTTAAAAAGAATGGATGAAATTCACCAAAAAAAGAAGAAAAATTAATGAAAAGCTTAAAGCATTTTTAATCGAATATGGATTGCTAAAATTAACATAGCACATAATCAAATATAGACATTGTTTTGAAAAAATACATTCCAATAGTAATGTCTAAAATAAATGTCAAGCTAACATGGCCTAAACATTGTCAAAGAGAATATCTACTTCTGGAAGCTCTGTCAGACATTATCAAATTTCCTAAAAAGTAAAATTTATTTTAAAAATCTAATTTGTTCAAAAACTAAAAATATTTAATAAAATATATAATTAATTAATAACTATAAATAATCTTTGTACACATTATTATTGGAGAACGATTTTTGAATTGAATATGTATTTATGTCACATAAATTTAAATAATATATATTTTTATCTCATATATATAACAATCAATATTTTTCATTGGACGTGAAAGAACAAGTGAGATTTAGCCTCCACGTTGTCAACTTCACCGTCCGGGCAAAAAAGTCATTTGTCCTAGGTAGCTACCTGGTCTATATATGAACCAAATTTTCGATGCAATTATATATTCTTTTTTCTTTTTAATCATTTTATTAATGTGATATAAAAATTTGTATTTTTGAAATCTATATGCATTAAATTTAAAAATTATTTTTTATTAATAATGTTTAAAAAATATTAATAGTTAATATTAATTATATATTTGATTTATGTTTTGAAAAAAATTGACTTTTGTTATTAATTAAAGCAAAAGAAAAGATATAGAAATGCAAAGACGAAAGGTAAAAAGAAGAAGAAATCATTGTATTCTTATTCATTCACTATAGTATTCTAATATCTTCTTATGTAGATAAATATTAAAATTTACTAATAAAATTTATATAATAGAAACTATGTAGTATACAACTTTTCAGTAATATAAATCTTTATTGATTTTAATAATATCCATATATATTTTGATATTTATAACACTTTTCCATGGACATTACTTTGCCATGTTCATGCTTTGTTAGAAAATTCAATGGAAAAAAACCAGCTAAGGAAAAAAGAGTACATATCCGTATACTATTTTGCAATGCACATAGTGTCTCATTAAAATCTTTGATCACAAAACTTTGTGGGAAAAAAACTCAACTAAGAAAGAGAGTACAACTAGACCTGCTAGGTCAATAAATTGTTCGTTTTCCCTGATATAAACAATTTATAAAATATGCATATGCATATCTTACATACATGGTACTCAAAAACACCAATAGGCAATGACTGAACAAATAAGTCTGCAATATTATTATTTGAGCAAACTTGGTAGATATAAATTTTACAACTCTCAATGAGCTTATGTATATAAAATAGTTTATTATGTCTCATTAAAGATATACATTTTTCATTTCTACATAGTCTTCAACCTATATATATTGAGAGATTATTTCTTATAAGGCTAAGCCACATGACTCCCTAAATGTGTTGAACTAAATATCTCAAACATGCACACTCAAGCCTAGCAATATACAGTGTCAAAATGTAACATCCTAAAACTTAAGTAGTGTTTAGCAAAGAAATTAGAGTTAATTTTGTTTAATAATAGAATTAATAACACTAATGGTAGTATAAGGAAAATATTTATTAGTGAAGTAGCTTATTTTAGTTTTAAAAGTTAATCTAAGAGAAATAAAAAAAAAAAAACTTAGAGTTAAAATTTGTGGATTAGTGTTTTTAATTAGAGTTAGTGTAAAAAGAAGAATAAAAATAAAAATGAAAGTAAAAATAAAAATGAGTAAATAAAATAAAATAAAATAAAAATGAGCAAATGATCGTTTTACCATTGAAGTTAAATAGTTGTGTGTTATTGCGTGAAGGGCGAAATTGGAAAATTGGGGCAAAAATTCGAATTAACCAGCAGCTCCTTCTTCCTCACGCAGACACTAAACCTTTCCACCTTTGTTGAGCGCCGGCCACCATTTTTTAGAGGAGAAAATTTTGTATCTCTTCAATATCTTCTAAATCAAGCTTAGAAATAGGTTATCAATACGTTTTAGAGCTTTTTAAACACTTTGGAAATGTTTATTTTAATCAAAAACTACTCTAAGTGTGAGTTTTGGGGTGTTGACCGAAAGTCATTTTCACCGAAAATTGAGAGATTCCAGCCACCTATCGCTGGAATCTTTGTACCAAAAGCTTCCCCTCTCACTCATTTACAAAACCTAAGTGTTGGAATTGAAGATTAGTGAGCTAGGTTAGAGATTTGACAAAAAGGACACAAAGGAAATTTTTGGATTTCTGGGGAAATTGTGAAATTTTGGCTCCAATTGAAGGTAATCATGTTTCCTATGCTTATTTACATTGTATAATGATAAGCCCTTGTAGTATAGAATTGGAGAATGAAAAATTAGTGAAATTTGTGAATTTTTGAATATGTTTTAATGAAATTATGGTTATGGATTAAGAGTTGTGATTTGAGTTAATATGATAAATTATAATTAAGGGATTTAGAGGAATTGTGAAGGTTAATTATGTCTTTGGTTGAGAATTAGTAAGTTTAGTTAGAAAATTTAAGTGTATGAGGATAAAATAATAAGTTGGAAATTAATTATGATATAAGTTAAGAATAAAAATTTAGGTATTAACCTTTAAAAATCTTTTGGAGAAAAATAAAGTTAATAAAATTAGGAGAAAATTTAATAAGTGTGATTAGAGGTAATAAAAAAGGGTTTTACTTTACATTACTGTAATAAAATATGTTGTAATATTATTTTATGCTATTACTAGAGGAAGAAGTTACTCCGGTTGAGCGATAAGGAGCGTCCAACCGAGGATAGGCATCAACACGACGTTTCTATGAATGGGAACACATATATATATATATATATATATATGTAAATGCATGAATATATACATATATTTTATGGTTTGGCAATATATTCAAAGTTTATATAATTAAGAAATAAATTTTTGTGATTAAATAAGTTTTACAAGTATATATATATATAGATTGATATATATATTACATTGTTATTTCCTTTGGAATAAATACATACATATTTATACCTATGTTTAAAATAATACTTTAATTATGAATTTAAAGTAAATTTTTATGAATGTGATCATTTTGTGTGTACTCATAAATGCATGATATCTATGTTTGGTGACTACTTGGGCGATGAGTATGCCACCGAGTAGGAAGTTTAACAAGGTTGGTGACTACTTGGGCGATGATTATACCGCCGAGTAAGGAGTTTAACAAGGTTGGTGACTACTTGGGTGATGATTATGCTGCCAAGTAGGGATGTTGACATTGGATATGGTTGGTGACTACTTGAGCGATGGATATGCCGCCAAGTAGGGAGGTTATTTACTTGGGCGATGGTTTATGCCGCCCAGTTATTGGGCGATGGTTTATGCCGCCAGATTATTTATGCTTGTGCGATAGTTTATGAATTGCATATATGTGTGTGTGAATATATGAAGTGACAATAATTTTCACAGAAAATGTTATTACCCGCTCGGTATATGATGATTTGTTCACGTATATGTCTGTAGCTTTTCACTGGGGATTTAATGGTTAGCTTCCTCGCCCGGTATATATATGATGTGTTTATATATATAAATATATATGTCCTATGGCTTTTCACTATAATGTCCCTCATATATTGCATTTCATTGATATGTGTGTTGTTTTATATTTCAAGATACTTTGACATAATTGAAATATATTAATTATGATATTTATATATATATATAAATATATAAATATTGGAAAATTTGGAAGATGAATTACTTTCAAAAGAGATTGCATGTAAAAACAAATTTTTATATATACGTTATGTATGAAAGAAAATATTATTTTCCTATTTAGTTTCTACTTACTGAGTATGCAAATACTCACCCCTCCTTCAACTTCTAAAAGTATTTCAGTTAGTTCTTGGATTTTTAGCCTTGCTACTGTTATTAATAAGCGCCGGAGCAGAGAGTTATAGGTAGTAGTAGCGAAATTAAATTGTACTAGTTTACGGGCTAGTTGTGTATTAAATGGTAGTATGATAAAAATATATTTTGTAATTACAGTTTCGTAATTGTGTATATCGATGTATTTCTATAAGATTTCTTGATTTATGGTTGAGTTTGGTGAACTGGTGTGTTGTGGGATTATTTTCTGAACTTGGAGGTATATGTAATTAATTTGGGGAATGTTATAAATACAGACCAAACTCTGCCGAAATTTCTATTAAATTTTCTAGCATCTAGGAGTTTGGGTTGTGGAATTGATAATTATAGTGGTTGTTGACTGTTTAGGGACTTAATCAGCATGATTAAGTCTTGCAGATAAGACTTTAGTAGAGCAGGTCCTGTCACAAAATCTAAAAATAGTTATAGAATGTGAAAATCAATATTTGCTTATCAAACATCCACTGTATCGCAGTTTTTCTACTAAAGAACATGTGATATGGCATTACAAGGATTAAGTAAATAGAAGGATAATAGCCCACTAGTTAATATTAACCAAAATTTATAAAACCCTTGAAAATGATAAAGATCATGCTTAACACCTAATCTCTTCTAGTGGGTGTAGCACTACACATTGTTAGCTAATTCATTGCAAATGCATATTAAATCATATGCAATTAAAGTAATAAAGAAAGAAAAAGGTCAACCTAACTCTTTTTTCATGACACAAAAGTATTATTTCCAATTGTAATGCTGGTCCTGTTTATTCCAAAGAATTTTATGAAGTTTTTAAGCAATGATTCATTAGAAAAATTATGACTTTACATGGTAATTCATACCCCGATCTTGAAGAACTCAAAGTTATATGCAAGTAAACATACACATACTATTTCTGCACTATAACTTAAATATGCTCATATATATATTTGTTATAATTTAACAGAGAAATATAGGAGACATAGGGAGGCATTATTTTTCTTAGCTTTTTTGCGTGAGGTTCTTTCAGATGGAAATCAATTATGTGTGGGATAATTTTCAAAAGAATGAGGCCGACTAAGCTCGAAATAGTCAGGTCCACGAGCTATCCTACCGAGAAAAAGCAAAAGTTGATCCATACGAAAATGAGAAAATGGGCCTCGAAAAAGATAAAACGTCAAAATTCATTAGGGCCTGAGACGTAATAAAATTGTGACAAAGTAAAGATAGAGAAGCCTAGAAAGCTTCTAAAAAGACAGCAAGAGTAGACACGTGGAGAGGAGAAAAACCTAATCCCAAAAAAGAATGTACTTTAAAAGCTACAGTAAGGCTACAGTTAATGGGGATCGAAAAGATAGAGAAAAAAGATAAAAAAAAAAATAGCGGCACTAAGAAAGCGAATCCATCTCTTCTCAGATTGGAGCAACTGTACTAAAGGATTTGAATGATATAGTTAAGGATCCAAGCTTTACACATGGGACTCCAGCCAAGTGGAGGCCTATATGCTTCAATTACAAAAAGCTTAAAGAGAGGACAATTTACATTAAAAGCGATATTGGATACAGCTCTTTCGAGAATGGAATAAATGTTATAGGAGAATAGAATTGGAAGAGGATAGCAAAAGAAAATGTGTAGTTTGGACGACCTCTCCCATGCGCTATGAAGTCATATCAAAGCTTTCAAAAACCATCGCCTTGGTAAGAAGGATAGTATAGGACTAAAACTTTTGTACATGTTTCAGCTTTGGAATCTTTATCGAGCAGAATGTACAAAAAGAAACACCAACAAAATCCGGGTTCATATTGCGAGGAAAGTAGTTTGATCTTAATATGATATATGTCAGCACAACCCAGGCATTACACACTATGATTCACCTCCTACGATTGACAACTAGTTTGTTCCCTTTAGCTCATCTTCCAGCAACTAAAAATAATCTAATTTTCCAATTCCTAATGCTGGACAGGATACCTTCAAATTTAGTTTAACTAATTCGAGAGTAGAAGGTGAACTGCCCTTTCTCTTTTCCAGCGAATTCGATAAAAAAAAAATTAAAGAAAACATCCAGATCTAAGGGTACAACTAGCTCCTTACATAGGAAATAGAAACTCATCATATGTCGCTAACCATTCGGCATAAGCTGAGACAATCAAATATAGAATTACCTTAAAACCACTGTCATAAACTTGGGAAATGGGAATAAAACGCTTCTTGTAGAAGCTGAGCCAATCATCCATATACGGACATGCTTTTTTTGTTCTATGCAGCAGCACTATAGAAAATAGAAGATGGGATCTGGCTCTCCACTTCGATCTTTTATATGCGAGCGACACTTTAAAATATTAGATATCCTTTCGACCTCGGAAAAAGTTCCAGCCCTGATCATATTGGTATTATAGAAACATGTTGCTCCTAAATCATTTCCTCCCACAATGGTAGAATAACTCCATGAAACTCAACGCCACCTGATTCTAGCCTCTCAGGGTCGCTGGAGGGGCTCGGACCCTAATCGGCGAACGGGAGATCCATAAATTCACCTGTATTGTCATTATTGCCTTCCATAGAAAGATCAAAATCGGTTCTAGAAACTTATGAAACGAAGGATTTATAAAGGAACCTTAGTGCGGAATGGAAGGATTCAAAGCTAAGAAACCCTTGAAGGCTAAAAGCAAAGGTTGAAAACTCATGAGGCGACTTATAACTCTTGAGCTGCTAAATGATAAAAGAAGTGTGAATTACTCGACTTGTCAAGGGTTTATGAATAGCCCATATTAGAAGAGCTCAAATTTGATCGACGGCTAGGGATGAAAGTGGGCAAAAGACACTCAAACGTTAAATCATTATTAAACGCCTAGTGTAACGTATTGGCGAGATGACATATATGCACGAGTAGTCCAAATCACCGTTCAAGGTTTGGCAAATGTTTTAGTGAAATTCCAAAGGAAACTAATAATAGTTTTTTTTTTTTTTTTTCTCTCCAATTCAGGAAGAGGCTGTAAACTATTGGAATAAAGCTGACCACATCATAAGGGCCCGAAAATTTTAATTCTATAATTTTAAAATGGAAGCTTAATTTGTATGGAGATTAAAGGGCTAAACCCACAACTCGCTCGGAAATCATGCCTCTTTTCTTTTTCACTATGTGAAAAAGGAAAATAGGGAGAAAAACTCTGTGGGCCAATTTCCAAAATAATTGGGCAAAAAGACACTGAGCTCAAAACAACCAAGCCGACCGGTTAGAAGGCAAAAAGTTAATCAGTACAAAAAACAAAAAACCATATGAGCCTGACTAGTATGTTTAGCCGATTAAAATCATTTAATGGGAAAATTTCAAGTGAATCCCCTTAAAGTGAACTTCTTTGGAGACAACATTCATTGAATGACACTTGGCAATTTTGGTTTTGAAAAAATAAATAAATAAAAAATAAAAACAAAAACCAGGTATAACGGGTTGTAAAAGGGGAAAAAATGAAGGGAAACTATGATTTTGACAGGAAAAGATTGTATGGCCAAGAAGCTACTACGTGTCTATTTTAAAATTATATTATATAGAAAAAAATTATAAAATATGGAAAAAAGTTATGTATTTTGGATAAAATTACCGAAAATTGATCAAAATTACTAAATATGGAACAAAGAAACGTATTTTGGAAAAAATTACATCGTAAAACAAAATTACCGAATATTGACTAATATTACTATGCATGGAACAAAGTTAAGTATTTTAGAAAAAATTATACTATATGACAAAATTATCAAAAATGGAAAAAAAAGTACAAATTATGGAACAATGTTACTTTTTTTTGGAAAAAAATTACACCGTAAGAAAAATTACCGAATATGGACCAATGTTACTATGTATGGAACAAAGTTACGTATTTTGGAAAAAATTACACTATAAGACAAAATTACCGCAAATCGAAAAAAATTACTAATTATGGAACAAAGTTATGTATTTTGGAAAAAAATTACACCGTAAGACAAAATTACCGAATATGGACTAATATTACTATGTATGGAACAAAGTTCCATATTTTGAAAAAAATTACACTGTAAGATAAAATTATCGAAAATGGAAAAAAAAAATTACTAATTATGGAACAAAATTACGTATTTTGGAAAAAATTACACCGTAAGACAAAATTACAGAACATGGACCACTATAACTATGTATGGAACAAAGTTATGTATTTTGAAAAATCTTACACCGTAAGACAAAATTATCGAATATGGACTAATATTACAAATTGTGGAACAAAGTTATGTATTTTGAAAAAAATTACATTGTAAGACAAAATTACCAAATATGAACCAATATTACAATGTATGGAACAAAGTTACATATTTTGAAAAAAATTACACCGTAAGATAAAATTACATTTTATTGTAAAAAAATTACTAAATATGGAAGAAAGTTATGTATTTTGGACAAATATTACACCGTAAGACAAAATTACATCTTATGGACAAAAATTACTAAATATGGAAGAAAGTTATGTATTTTGGACAAATATTACACTGTAAGACAAATTACATGTTATGGGCAAAAATTACTAAATATGGAAGAAAGTTACATATTTTGGATAAAAATTATGTATTTTTGACAAAATTACCGAAAATGAAAAAATATTTTTAATAATGGAACAAAATTACGTATTTTGGACAAATATTACACTATAAGACAAAATTACCGAATATGAACCAATATTACTTATATGGAACAAAGTTATGTATTTTAGATAAATATTACACCGTAAGACAAAATTATTGAATATTGACCAATATTACTAATTATTTTTGACAAATATTACATCATAAGAAAAAATTACCGAATATGGACCAATAACATATTCAAAGGAAGTCAATTTTTAAAGCTTTCCAATGTATTAAATGTAGAGTTAATTATAAATGTATTAAAATATAAAATTTTATTTTTATTTAAAAAAGTGTGACCAATAATAAGTCGTAAATATTAAATTAGTTGATTAGTAAAAAATTACGATTAATTATCATTGATAAAATTTCAAAATTTTGTTGGTTAAATTATATAATTTTGAACTTAATAGAAACACAATTTTTAATTGTACTTAATTATAACTCTAAATTGTAAATAAATAATATTAAATATTAATTAAATTAATCTACCAAATGTTGTGGTACATAATATGTCAATATTTAATTGGTTTATTATTTTGATTTACTTATCCATTTAAGATTAACTTATTTATATTTAGATTATATGAATGTGCTATATTTTAACATGTGTTATTTGCTAAATAAATTTGACTTAAATTTTAGTATGTGTAGCAGTGCACATTTTAAATTGTCAAAATTTAAAATCAATATATTGATGTTTTATATATCATAGAAGTATAAATATTATATTTGCATAAGTTTTCTTTGGAAAATACAAATATCTAATAATATTTACAGTGTTATTATAGTTTAAAAAATTTCATGAAAATATGTATTTATTAAAAGTTAAAACTGCAACTACATTTATAAAGAATTTTAGCACTATACTTTAATGAAATTCTTGAGTATAGTGCTTATATTTATTGAAATTATTGAGTGATACTCAACATATAATGCAAATGTACACTTTTTATATTGTATATTAGAATTTTCAAATGATATTAATTATTGATCGGAGAAAATATAGATGTATTTACTTAGAATGTTATGAGAAAAAATTGTTTAAGTGGACATTTATTTATAAGAATTATCAAGTGATACTCAGTATTTTTCATTTTCTTTTCATTTTCTCTTCATTATTTATAAATGCAAATGTACACTTTTTATATTGCATATTCAAATTCTCAAGTAGTATCAATTATTGTTCGGAAAAAATAGAGATGGTTTTTAAAAGAAGCTGCTATATAATTAAAGCATATAAGAAAGTGTTTACCCAAATAAAACAAAAGCATATAGGAAGGTGAAATCAATGGCCAATTTCAACTTTGTTTTTTATTGCATTTTGGTAGAAATATTTTTAAATATTAACAGTTATTGCAAAGGAAACTTTTATTATAAGTAAAGAAGCTTAGCTTTAGCTACTAACAATTTTTAAAATAAAAATAATGAAAGAAAAATAATGAATATTGGAAAAAGAACCAGCCACTCTACTGTCAAAAGATAATGTAAAATTACGTTTTAAAAAAGCAATCCAAATTGCACCATATGAAGTTCTTTGATGAGACATTCATAGAAAAGTTAGTGACACTATCTATAATGCAGGTAATCAATTTTGAAAAAATTGTTTAGACTACCAACTAACTATCAGCAATGTTAGTTTACCCATATATCATTTGGATAAGAAATTAAGTAATCAAGGGTGGTATTTCACTCATCCTGACAACAATTATATGCGTCTAGGTTACAATATATATGTTTAAGCAAATAATCACTTTAGAAAGGATGTGTCAATATTGAAGGAAGAAACGGTGAGCTAGAGCTAGTGAAGAAGACCCAGAGTTTTCTGTATAGAATTAATGGCATGATTCAGGTTTTGCTTTGAATCATCCATAGCATTTGCTCCTGTTGCCATATCATTAGCATGAGGTATCACAATCCAATTTCCTCCACTCCCACCAGTTCCTGATGCATTTTGCAATGAATCCAGCTAGAAGTGCTCCTGATCGATGAAACCTCTGTCGCTTTCTATTTCTCTGTCCATTTCACACAGATCAAAAACAACAACTTAAATGGGATTCTCATCTTTTTCAATTTTTCTATTTAACACATCTAATCTACCACCCAAATTAGAGAACAATAAAAAACAGATGAATTTAACCACACCAGACATTCAAGTTTGTATTCTTTTATACTCTATCAAAATGGTATTTCTTTTAAGAAATAGAAAACTTAACATGTCTGAATTTCAAAAAAGTATATCTATAAAACATATATAATACTCTTATTTGCAATTTTCAAAATGCCATTTACAGCCATAGTCAAAAGAGCAAACACATTTGTTGCATAGTTGAGTAAATATGTCAGAATAAGCAGAAGATAAATGTTTAGATTTTCTATTGGATGCTTCCAACTTATAAGAGTCGTATAAATTGCTACACTTTACATAACAAGAGAACCACTACATGCATTTCGATTTTATTTTCCCTCTTCATACAAATTATGTAACTATAATTGTAAGATAATAGTTTAAAACAATGTTGAAGATGCAATTCAATAACACTATGGAGGACGACGATGTTATTTAGACCATCAATCCAATCAATTTAAAACCCTTCAAATGGCATAAAAATACAAATTATACAAGTAAGAGATCCATTCTGGGTAGAATTCTATCATATCAGATGCTTCATGAGTAAAATTTACAATGATTATTATTTTTCAATGTAAAACAACTAGGAGTGTTATACTTAAGAAGAAAAATGACAAAATCTAAGGCTAACATACAACAACTCTTTCCGATTTTGTATGCATAATCCAAATATTCCCCATAATAATAAAACGACACATTCAGATGCTTCAATCATAAAATCTCCAATTTCAATTTTTTTTTAAATGCAAAACAAATTAACAAAAAATAAAATTCTCAAAAACTAAATCATAAAATTCCTATACTATAATTCTCAAAAGGTAGGTTATTTTTATTAATTGTTTTACTTTCCACTCCAAAATTAACTTTTACCAATGAGTTTTGCAAATTTTTCCATCAAATATTCATATCTTTTATTGTTTCTTACAAATGCTATTTATCCACAACTCACAACCTATGCAACATACATAAATTTTAAGTAATCTATTACGTCCAAAAAAAAAGTTTAATATCAAATAATTAAAAATAATTAATATGCAATACAAACTTTCAATTACTTTAATATAGTAAATATTGATCCCACCAAATTTTATAATTTTTGTGGGATCAAATACTTACTTGAAAAAGTAAAAGTAATTATAGGTCCCATTTCATGACTAAAAATATATGAATTAATTGTAATATATTATGGCGACCATATGAACCATTAATAATTCACCAAAAAAAAAAAATATGAACCATTAATAATGTGCCACATATGAGAGTAAGGAGAAATGTGTCCACACTAGTGTTGAAGCAAGTACAGTGCTACATTTTATCTTATTGAATTATAATATTTTTGCATTTTTTGTTATGAATTACAAAATTCTTTATATTGGTTTTGAACTAAAAATTTTCATCAATTTATTTAATTATGTAATTTTTTGCTAATAAATTTTACAAAATTAGTTATTTAATACCTTCAACACTAAATCTATTAGAATAACATAATTTTTTACATAATTATATATGTTGAAATTATACAGTTCATCTATATTAAAATGCATGGTTGGAATTAAAAAAGTAATAAATGAGGCAGTGCTTTTATAGTATAAAAGGTAAACTACAAAATAATATTATTAAAAAAGTAATAAATGAGGGATACTTTAAGTGATTTTCTAGTATAAAAGGTAAAGTACAAACTAGTATTATTAAAAAAGTAAAATGTAGTTCTCCTTAAAATTAGCTCCAATGGAGACTCATTCTATCCATTTTCTTTAAAATAGTTTGCCCATAACAAGTAGAATTGAGATGAAAAAGAATGAGAAAAGCAAGCACAAGCAATTTTATAAATAAATAAAGCTCTATTTACCAAAGAATTTGTGCATTTGGCAAGAACAAGCAAGATTTAGCCGAGAAGTATAAATACAATTATTCTATACAAATTTCAAGATTTATATAATCTTCACAACTTCAATGCATATGGGTCGTGGCCAACCTAAGGATAATTGGTACTTGAGGAAGAGCTTAACAAAACAATATCAAAATAAATGTTTGTTTCTATTATGCAATTGCTACCTTGCTTATTACCCTAAAAAAAAAAATTAAAATTAAGTAAAAAGCTTAAATGTAGAAACAAAATTTCATCATCCCATTCGATAATAACAAGTACAGAAACAAAAATTAAACTCAAGTAATTAAAATGAAAAAATTAAAAGTTTCACCTTGCTCGTAGATCTGCCTAAACCCGAAACCAATATAATTTAGAAAATTGGGTACTGAAATTTTCTAAAACCTGTGAGTTCTTGATTTTAACAGCAAACAAATAAAAAAAAATTAACAGTATTTTTTTGAACTAATTTTACAGAGAACACCGAGATGAAGAACTTACCACAGCAAAAAGCGTGACCTTGCAATTTGTTATAGATCAGAGGAGGAACGCCGACCTTAACGAGCAAACTAGTGCTTAGACGCCGAGGAGAAACAAATGCGTTAAATTTTCAAAACGGAGAAGAACATAACGGAGAGGGAGAGAGGAAGAATAACAGGGGCATATATGAAATGAAACGGGTGCAGAAGAAGGAAAGTGAACTGGCCGGAGGGAAGAAGAAGCCCGGGGAAAGGCAGAGTGAGGAGAATCGAGACTTTTGATTTCTGAAATGGTTGATTTGCAGATGAACATGTTCAGAAGAAGAAAAATAAACTGACCGGAAAAAGAAAGATACATGAGGAAGGGCAGAGTGAGGAGAATCGAAACTTTTGATTTGTGAAATGTTAAATTTTAAAATTAAGGCAGATAATGAGAGGGTATAATCAGATTTTTATAAAAGAATTTGAAAATAAATTCGTAAATGAACAATATTATTTTTAAAAACCATGACCGAAATTGGCATATTACCGGTTAGCCCATCAGAGGGTTATAGCTAGAAACTCGGAAGTTCTCTTGAACTTGACCCCATTTCCAAATAAATGGTTACAAAGTCGGCAAAAATAAGAAAACGGACCTATCAATAGATAAAATGTCAGAATTCACCAGCATCCAAGAAGTAATAGAATTGTGACGAAGCCGAAATAGAAAAAGCCCAAAAAGCTTCTACGAGGACAGTAGAAGCAGATACGTGGAAATGAGAAAAACGCAATATCAAAAAGGAATGGGCAATAAGCTACAGTAAAACTACAGTAAAAGGACATCAGAAAGATTAAATAGAAAAAAAAAAAAAAGAGAGAGAGAGAATAGCAGCAGCTTTAGCAAGAGATCTAATCCGTCTTTTCTTGAGATTGGAGCGATTGTACTGAGGATTTGAATGATATAATCAAGAGAATTCCTTCTGATTCTGAGTTTTTCATCTGACTTTGTTGATCTTTAATTGTTCATCAATCATTTATTTATATCTTTGAATGAGAGTTTAATTCATTAAATATCGTGATAGAGAAATGTACTAAGATTATTGTCATGAATGTTCGTGTAGAAGGTACAACGAGTTTTCCTGTATTATACCAGTTCTTTTAGGGACCATGAACTCTTTTATAATTTAAGAGAAAATTATAGTATAAATTTTTTATTTTTATGTAATATTTTTTTATAATATGTAATATTTATTTATAATGTATAATTTTTGTTCATAATGTATAATTTTTATTTATAATAAATAATTTTTATCCATAATATATTTTATTTATATTCTGTAAATTTTTTCTATAATGAATAATTTTTGTCTATAATGAATAATTTTTGTTCATAATATGTAATTTTTTTATTATATCATGCAATTTTTTTTTTTAAAAATTTCCATGAATTCCATCAAACAAAGAAGTTCACTTGAAAATTTTCAGTTCTTTTAATCCATGGCTTTGTAGGTCTTAAAACCACCGTGAAGTTGGTATGAGAACTTTATGCAAAAAATAAAATGTTGTGTTATAAAATAAAGAAAAGAAAATATATAGAGATGCAATGTAAAATAGAAAAATAAACATTGTATTCTTATTCATTAATTATATAGTATTCTAATATCTCTTTATCTATAATTTTACTATTAGATCTTATGTGATATAATATAGTAATTTAATGTCATAAGTCATATAAAATCAAGAGTATATCACTAACAAAAAAATATACAATACTAAGACTTATGACTAAAAATTCAAAGTAATCACTCATATAATCCAATCATGATATATCATCAAATGCAAAATTTTCATTATCTAATAATAATTTAATCTCTTAAAAAAGAAATTAGCAATATGAGCAACCAAAAAATTGTTTAATGCCGTAGCTTAATAATATAATAATAAAAATATTTTACTAATTATTTTATTTTACATTTTTTTGTACGTTTTATTTGGAATTTGCATATTATTCACGTTTGATACTTTTTAGCTCAAAAAATGTACTTTGTACTGTATAATTAAATTATGGACGCTTTATATTTACACATATTATTTTATATTTTTGCCAAATTTACTAAGTAGGGGCCAAGTAATATGAATCCAAAAAACAATTACTATCATCTACTAATTAGTTACTACCAGATTCCTCTGCGATGAAATTAACTATACTAATATTTTTTGAATAATAATTTACTTTTTATGAATAAAAAAATGCATCATGATTGTATTATAAACATCGAGCTATATATGCACTATAAAATATATATATATATATATATATAAAATTAAAAAATGTATTACATGCAAGGAGCCCAGTTGTTATATAACAAACCAGATTTTCTCTCAACATTACAAAGATACGCTTCCTCGTGAAGCCGTGTTCTTCCTCCTGTGGAGAATTGTCTTCTTTATGAAGGCTGTGGTCACTTTCTCTTAGATTTTGTCTGGTGCGCTTAGAAATTATAGATTTAGTTGCAATGGAACATCTTCCACAACTAACTCTGGTGGCAGATGATGAAGGTGCACCTAAAAGGGCCAGAATTTTCTTTGTTAGGAAGATCCTATTTGAAAAAGTTTTCAAAGAAAATGAGAATTTCATGGTTGTGAGAAGAATTTGGTTCACAAAGGAACTATAAAAAATGGAGGAAATTGAATAAAATACATTCCTATTCACTTTCAAATCAGAATCTGACCAAAACAGAGTGTGGCTGACAGGACCTGTACTATCCAAGTCCTGCCTGCAGGACTTAATCACCCTAATTAAGTCCCTAAGCAGTAAACAACTACATAATTAACAGTTCCACAACCCAAATACCTAAATGCCAGAAATTTTAATAGAAATTTCAGCAGAGTTTTGTCTGTATTTATAACATTTTCCAAATTATTTACATGTACATGCACGTCCAGACAATATTTCACAACAATCCAGTAATTTCTCATAAATACACCCACATACATAATCTCCATAACATACATATTAAAATTGGATTACACAATATGTCTCTAGAATATTACAATTTGCTATTCAACTAACATATAAACTTGCATAATCTAACTATGCCACTACTATCTCTAACTCGCTCCTCCAGCACTAACTAGCAACAGTAGCACGGCTAATAACCCAAGAACTACCTGAAACATAATTAAGAATTTTTTTGGTGGAGTGAGTACTTGCATACTCAGTAAGTAGAAACTAAATAGAAAAATAATATTTTCTTCCATACATAACGTATATAAAAATTGATTTGCTCATGCAATTTTTTTGAAAGTAGTTCATCTTCCAAATTTCCATATTTCCAAATTATTCATATATTTATATGTATATATATATTTAACATAATTAATATAATTGTTTATGTCAAAATGTTTTGAAATATAAAACAGCACACACAATCAATGCAACCAAATATATGAGGGACGTTCAGTGAAAAGCCACAGAACATATATATACGAACACATCATATATATATACCAGGCGGGTAAACTAATTATTAAATCCCCAGTGAAAAGCCACAGACATATATGTGAACAAATCATCATATACCGAGCGGGTAATAACTATTTCTGTGAAAATCATTGTCCTTTCATATATTCACACATATATGCAATTCATAATTTCAGCTTGGCGGCATAACTCATCGCACAAGCATAAATAATATGGCGGCATAAACCATCACCCAATTATTTAGCGGCATAAACCATCGCACAAGTATAAATAATCTGGCGGTATAAACCATCGCCCAATCACTTGGCGGCATGAACCATCGCCCAAGTATATCCAATGTCAAACCTCCCTACCCGACGGCATAATCATCGCCCAAGTAGTCACCAACCTTGTTACACCCTATTCGGCGGCATACTCATCGCCCAAGTAGTCACCACATAGGTACCATGCATTTATGAATTCACACAAAATAATCACATTCATAAATACTTACTTTAAATTCATAATTAAAGCATTCTTTTAAACATATGTATAAATATGTATGTATTTATTCCAAAAGAAATAACAATGTAATATATATATCAATCTATATATATACTTGTAAAAATTATTTAATCACAAAATATATTCCTTAATCATATAACTTTTGAATATATTGCAAAACCATAAAATATATGTATATATTCATGCATTTACATATATATATATATATATTTATATATATGTGTTCCCACTCACGGAAACGCCGCGTTAAAGTCTATCCACGGTTGGTTGCTCCTTGTCATTCGACTGGAATAATTCCTTCCTCTAGTAATACAATAAAATAATATTACCAATTATTTCATTATCGTAATGTAAAATAAAACCCCCTTTTATTACCTATTTTCATACTTATGCAAGTTTTCCTCTAATAACATAGGTTTATTAATTATGTTTATACCCAAATGATTTTTAGAGGTTAATACCTAAATTTTTATTCTTAATTTTCATCACAATTAATTTTCCAACTAAATTTATATCCTCAACCACTTCAATTTTCCAATTAAAATTACTATCTCTTAACCAAATATAAAATCAACCTTCACAATTCCTCTATATCTCTTAATTATAACTTATTACATTAACTACAATCACATCATAATCTATCATCATAATTTCATCAAAACACATTCCAAACACTCACAAATTTCCCTAAATTTCCATTCTCCAACTCTATACTACAATGCTTATCATTATACAATGTAATTAAGCATAGAAAACATGATTTACCTTCAATTGGAGCCAAAATTTCACAATTTCTCCAGAAATCCGAAAATCTCCTTTGTGTCCTTTTTGTCAAATCTCTAACCTATCTCACTAATCTTTAATTCCAACTCTTGGGTTTTGTAAAGAAGTGAGAAAGAAAACTTTTGGTACAAATATTCTGGCGAGAGGTGGCCGGAATCTCTCAAAATCCGGTGATAAGAAAATTCGGCTAAACCCCCAAAACTCACACCTAGAGTGGCTTTTGGTTAAGACAAACCTTACCAAAGTGTTTAAAAGACCCTAAAACATATAGATAACATATTTCTAAGGTTGATTTGGATTGAAGTTTTTCTCTCACAAGCTTCACCGGCTCAACAATGGAGGAAAGAAAAATGAGTGCTGCGGGTAGGAGGAAGAAGTAGGCCAGATATTAATATTTCCCCCCTCTTTCCAAATTTTCCCTTCATTCCTCTCACCATTTCACTTAATTCCAAGGGCAAAATTGTCATTTTGTCATTTTGTCATTTTTATTTTATTTTATTTTATTTTTTCATTTTTATTTTTACCTTCATTTTCTTTTTCTTCTATTACCAACTCTAATTAAACATACTAATTCACAAATTTAATTCTAAATTTTTTTATTTCCTTTAAATTAAACTTTAAAATTAACAATATCTATTTCACTAATAAATATTTTCCTTATATCATTAGTGTTATTAATTCTATTATTAAACATAATTAACTCTAATTATTTTTTTAATCATTAATTAAGTTTTTAGGATGTTACAGTGGCAAAGAAGGCCATGGACAGTTAACAAATCACACTTATTACTACGTGAATGGAAGACAGACATTGCTCTAAAGGAGATGTGTTTCGAGACTACCACTTTCTGGGTTCAAATCAAAGCTCTCCCACTACAATTCATGACAAAAAAGAATGCTGAAATGATTGGCAATCTCTTTAGCAAACTGTTAAGGTATGAATCCTTTACCAGAACAAATATTATTGGTACAAAATACTTAAGGATGCAGGTTGAGATTGAAGTTAGCAAACCACTATCGGTGGGCTTTTTTCACAACATGGGTAAAGGAGAAAGGTGGATCTCATTCCAATACGAAAGATTGTCGGATTTGTGTTATCGCTGTGACATTCTAGGTCATGTGGAAAGGAATTGCTCGGCATCATAAATGAAAAATCTAGGGATCCTAGGAGATCTTTATGGACCTTGTTTGAAGGCCGAAGCAGAGGCAGCTCTGTTAATTAGGGAAGGGGAATGCTTATGTCGAGTGGAAAATAAAAAAAAATGAACATTTTGACAATTTCTCAAGTGATATCAATACAGATGTTCTCAACGGAGAGGATGAGGATAGAATTATTTCTGATGAAGAGATGGCCGACAAAGGGGTAGGAATGGAAATTACTATTTCGAATCCTGAAAACCTACCTAAAGTCAACAACCTGTCTCATCAACAAACCAAATCAACACAGGAGATTACAAGCACGAGTGCAAACTTACCTGTTGATAGAGATTTTCTTGAAAGGCTCAAGACCTCTTTGGAAGGTGAGCTGAACAACCTTCTACAAACTGAAAATTTAGGGAAGGAGATTTTCTCATAGACAATAGAAACCTCCCGAAAAATCAGGTCCTGCTTAGATCAACCTGTTGAAAAGGACATAACCAAGCAAGGATCTCTGATGGGCCAAAAACATAGCCTTGAGAATTGGAGAAAAGCCCATAAACCGCTGATACTCAAACCCAAGAAGCCTACATTCCACTTCCTACTAGTTTGGTGGAGAGTGGTTCGGGGAGCCAGCAGGGAAGAAGCCCATTGGAAAATAAATTAAAAAGGATGTCAGAGAACGCAAGCCCACTAATCAAAAGTGATAAGTTTCCAAAATCCCCTCTTTCCCCCATTTAAAAATGAAGGCAATGGCAATAAGGAAAGATACTTATTCACCGGTTGATATTAAGTGAATTACTTAGGGAAGCGAGTTGAATTCATCTCAAGATGGTGCTGAGAACATTTTCATGGCTGAGGAGGAGGGCCTTACCACGCCACCAAATCAGCCATGAAAATCTTATCTTGGAAGTGTCGTGGTTTGGGGAAAACCACAACAGTTTAAGCCTTAAAAGGCTTAGTTTTGAAACATTCCCCATACGGTGTCTTTTTATGTGAAAGAAAAGCTATGTTAATTAAATTAATGAGAATTGGGAACAAATTAGGATTTGATAAAATGGAAGTTGTTGAAGCTGAGGGTTGGAAAGGTGGTACTACATTTATGTGGAACAGAAGACATTTTCTACACTTTTAAATGGATCACAGGTATTCGGATCACCAGTGCTTGTGGTGAGACTTGGAACCTTTGGGCTTGTCATGGCCCAGCCGACTGGGTCAGAAGAGAGGAATTTTCAATAATGCTGGAGTAATCCACCTGAATGCTCATCAATCGGATCATACACCGATTCTATTAAATCTTCAACTGGATCATCCAAACCTTCCTAGGCCTTTTAGATTCCAAGAAATCTTGATCAGAGATCCATCGATCGTGTGCTAATGTGGTTAGAGGAGCTTGAGAGTGCAATAGTAGCCGAATGGACATAATTTCGATTGGTAAAAGAATTATCAGCACCTTAAGATTGCTGAGTAAATGGAATAAAGAGACATTTGGTTTATGCAAAAATCAAATTTTTGACTTGGAAAGACGCATCAATTGTCTTTAGAGAATTCAGCCAACTGAGGAAGTTCTGTTTGAAGAAAAGATCTTGCAAGAATAATTGAGTGGATGGCATAACAGACAAGAGGTGATTTGGAGACAAAAATCTAGAAAATTGTGGTTCACTGCAGGAGATCGTAATTTTAAATTTTTCCACGCAGCCACAGTAGCGAATTGTAGAAAGATTTTCACTGCTACGTTGAAGAACAACAATGGGAGTGGTTGGATTCTCGGAGGCAAATAGGGAGTTTTCTTAAGGAAGAATTTACAAATCTGTTTTGGCGGGAAAGCATAACCCTTTACACACTTTTGAGAGATCTTTTTCACATGTCAATTACGGACAATCAAAATCACAGTTTATGTGCTATTCCAGATGGCAAGGAAATTCTTATGGCTTTGAAGAGTCTACACCCCACAAAGGCCCCTGGTCTAGATGGAATGTCATCCTTATTTTATCAACATTTATGGGGCATCGTCGGTTATGATGTCACAATGGCAATTCAGAATATCTTCCTCATGGAAGATTTCTCCAAGGCCTAAGTGATTATTTTGTTGTATTAATCTCGAAAAATGCTCATTTCTCCACCTTCAATCAAATCAGACTGATTGCCCTTTGTAACACCTTATATAATATCTTTTCTAAAATTCTTGTCCATCGGCTTCGTCATCTCCTCCAAAACTTTATTTTGCCAAATTAATCTGCTTTCGTTCTTGGGCGATGGATTGGGGAAGATTCTATTTTGGTTAAGGAGATTGTCCATTCCATGAAGACCAAGAAAGGCATTAAAGGCTTCATGGCCATCAAAATTGACCTCCATAAAGCCTATGATAGAATCAATTGGCAAGTGCTTCTCCAAATCCTTGATGTGTATGGTTTCATTGAGAAATTCAAATTGCTGATTTTTAGATGCTTGTCCTGTGGGAATTTGAAATTATTGCTTAATAAGTCTTGTATTGGGCAAATTCGCATGGAAAGAGAAATCAAACAAGGAGACCCACTGTCTCCATTTTTGTTTGTCTTTTTTCTAGAAATCTTATCTAGGATGATTACTAATCTGGAAAATGAAAAGGCCATCCAAGGGATCAAAATTGGCAAACTCGCTACAACCATCTCCTATCTTTTTTCGCAGATGACATTCTCATTTTTTGTATAGCCAATGTGGACCAAATTGGGAAAGTTATCAATTGCTTGGAGACCTTTTGTTCTTGGACAGGCCAAAGCTTCAATCTGGCAAAATCAGGGTACTTTTTTTCAAAGAACATACAGGGAAGCCTCAAGGTTGCTATCAAGAGCAGGCTTAACATGAAAGAACTGGACTGGGATTCAAAATACCTGGGAAATAAACTTTCCCCAGTACCCGAAGGAAAAAGGATTTTGAGAATGTAAGAAGAAAGATCTTCACTCGGCTTGAAGATTGGAAGGCAAAGCTTCTCTCTCAATCGGGAAGGAAAACTTTGGTTAAACATGTTATTACCTCGATCCCTTTGTACTCCATGACGGCTGAAAAAATTCCAGTGGGAATTTGTGAGGAGATTGAAAAGATCTCGAGGGATTTCTTGTGGAGATGGGATGGAAACAACAAGAAATGTTGGAACCTTGTGGCTTGGAAGACCATTTGCAAACCAAAAAGTTGTTGTAGTTTAGGCATCAGGAGCTTGAATGCGATGAACTTAGCTATGTTGGGGAAGAGTGGCTGGTCCCTCACAAACAATATGGATAAATTATGGGCGAAAGCGGTCAAAGCTAAATACTTTCCCTCCACTTTCATGCGTTGTAAGAAGAAGAAACGTTGTTCCAACCTTTGGCCTACTGTCCTTAACACTTGGAACACTCTCCAGAAAGGTTTATGCTTCAGAGTTGGTTGTTGACGTAATATTAACATTTGGGAGGATCCATGGTTACCTGATATTCCCGGGTTTAAACCTACCCTTAGGATTGACGAAATGGTCCAATGACAATGCATGGTGAATTCCTTTAAGAACTCAAATGATGAGTGGAATGTGAGATTGATTAAGGAGCTTTTCTGCTAGGAGTTAGTGAAGCAAATTTGCAGAATTTTCTAGGCTAATAACAACAATGATGATAAGTTAATTTGGGTGGGAAATAAGAATGGTGATTTCTCTATTAAATCATACTATTGGTTGGATAAATGGAATCAGGAATCGCATTAGGTTTGGTGAAGAAATTTGTGGTCCTCCAAGATCCATGAAAGACAAAAAATTATGCTGTGGCAGTTGGCGCATAAAGGGCTTAGTCTCAAGAAAAAATTAATTAGGAGAGGTATATCTATCAATAATGCTACGTGCATGCATGGTTGCGATTGTGAGGAAGATGAATGTTATGTATAATTTTGATTAACTAGCAAGTGCACGAATCAACAAGTAATAAAGTGGTTTTATTTGAGAAAACATATATCGATCCCACAGGAAATAATGTCTCTAAGATTGAATTTAAATCAATTGTCAATTAAACTAATAAAAGTAAAAGAAGATTGTTTGTTGAGTGATTGTTGTGTAGCAAAACATTAATTAAAAGCAAAGCAATATTAAAAAGTGAACAAAGGCAGCAAGCAAAGTAATTCAAGGTTTTATGAAACAATGATTATGACTTCACCACTATTACTTTTATTTAGCCCTAATGCATTATAGATTCATAGTTTAACAACCCCCCCCCCCCCCAACCATTTAACCACATATGACTAGAAGTTGATTTCTCAATACATTCTAATCTAGCAAGCACAAGGTATTTAATTATCTCTAATTTAAATACCAAAATTTAAGCCTTAAGACATGAAAATCCCATAAGATCTTGTTAAGGTTTTCATTAAAGCATGCAATATTTCTATAAAAAATGTATTTCATTGCCCATCCATATTATAACTCTTATTTCTAAGCCAGTATAATAGTAGATCTATCCACATTTTCATGGAAGCATTAAGAACTACAATGAAATATTAACCATGAATGTGAATCAACTTAAATATGCATTAAAAACTAAATAGTCATAATAGGGCTACGTCATAATCCTCATAGAAAATTAGTTACACATATTCTCAAAACTATCTATCAAATGATTAAGAGAAAACATTGATTAAATATCAAAGATAATAAAGAACAAAGAATCAAAATCAAAAGTTGATGGCTACTGAATTATGAGCTCTTCTCTTTCTTCTCCTTGCTTCTCCAAACTATGAATCAAGACCACAAGATTCAATCCTCCAAGATTGGCCGAATTTCTCTATGCGAGAACCTTTGAAAACTGAATAAAAAACCTAGAAAAACTTTATTGTTGCCGTGAGAATGAAAGCACAACAGCCTTGAGGGTTGTGTGATATGCGGCTGTGGTGTGTAGGGAATTGTAGGGAATGGTTAAGAATGATACAAGGTGCATGGTATTTATAGGAGAGGTTTAAAAATGGTTTAACCCTAGAGTCCTTCTCTAAACCTAGATAATATAGGAGATAGCATATTTACATAATCTCAAACTCCTATAATATCTTTATATGGCCGGCCATTCAAGGGTATTGTAATCTTTGGTGTCTCATAATCTCATAAGAATTAGGAAACATATCATATCTTTTTAGGAATCCAATTCAACCTTAATTCAAATTCCTTTTCCTAATTATTATTCTAATTAATATAATTAGGATAATCTGACTTCCCATGTGGCAAAATTCGTACACATGGCTGGAGTGTGGTGACATGATAGTCCAATCATAAATATCATCCTAGTAACCAAAGATACTTTCCTTTTATATCTTCAGTGTTAGTCAGCATATTCCAAGCACACTTTGGATGACCAAATGAACTCTGAATTCACTTATTATGGTTGTAAAAGTTAACTCTGTGTCATAGCTTTCCAGGAATATCTTTTTTGCACAATTTGGACATCGGAAAGACATTTAAAATCCAATTTACCCAAGAGAGTGTAAATCTGCTGTAACTGTTAAAAATGTTGATATTGTAAATCAAAGTGGTACTGATTGGTCAATCCAATTGCAATAAAACTTTACAGAATTGAAGAATAGTGAATCAGGAGTCATTTTCAACTAGAATCGCACAAAACCTCAAAGTGTAGCTCCAGATATGATTTTCTTAGTAAAGATTGCGCAGAAATACAGTAATTCCAACATTTGTCTTTCTTTTACTGAAAATAAAAAATTACATTAATTCAGTGTTTTCATTAACAATTAATTCTAAACTAACTAAAATCCAATATAAAAAGTGGCATAAAAATAACAACATTTTATGCCTATCAATGAAGTTTACTTGTTTTTCATCAGCCATTATAAGATGGAGGGATCGCTCATATGATGACGTTAATGATTATCTTCATCAGATTTGGAGCCCTGAATTTATCAGACCAATGACGAAAAAGGATCGCGAAGACATTATCATGTTCAGTGCAACCATTATTGACCACATTAGGTGGGTCAGAAATGAGAAATACCATAGGGAAACACAAATTTCCTTGTAGGATTTTGTTCAGACAATGACGGATAGATTTAGTGAGTTAAAGCATGCTCTCTGAAATATGAATATCATGGAGAGAAGCATTCAGTCAGCCCCTGTTCAATATGGATGGTACTCGCCTCTGAGGGGCGCCATTAAAATTAATTCAGATTCAGCTGTAAGGGGCACTCATAGTTTTTTGGAAATTATGGCTAGAACTGAGGATGGAGATATCATTGAAGCTCACTCTTTTAAGGTTAGCACTTTTAACCCCATGGTTGCTGAATTGTTGGCTGTGAAGGAAGCCATGTTGTTGAGCCTGAACAATGATTCGAATCATATTGTCTATGAATCTGATGCTAAAAACATCATTGACTGCTTGAATGGAGGGAACATCAAGATGCTTCACTGGACAATGGAACCGGTTTTCAAAGAAATTTTAAACTTACAGTTTTTTTATGAACATTAGTTTTGTTTGGTGTAATCGCAATCTGAACAATTAAGCCCATTTGGTTGCCAATTGGGCTGCTTAACACGAGTACATTGGTTTGCTTTGACCAGATTGTTATTCCGAGTCGATTTTTGATTGCCTATTGAAGGATAAGAGGGGTTGTACCCCTCCCTTCCTCAGGCTGGCTGGATTTATATAAGCTTTTCCTTTTGGTTTATAAAACCTTTCATTTAGCAAAAAAGCTATATATGTACTATGTGATATTGCAGCATAGAATTTATTATTAAAATAATAAATGCAAGTTTTATTAACATATATGTATATATATGTGACCTTGTACCTAGGTATCACATTCCAATCACATCGTATAAGATTTAGTTGTAGTGTTGGCTATATTCCTTGCCCTTTCTTAATTTAAATTTCCATAAACATGTCATATATAACTGAAATTAAAAATATAGAAATATAATATATTTACATAACCACGTCATCCAAACAAAAGGAACAAGAATGCTTAGAAACTTCAAACTTCAATCTATAATCAAGCACACCTGGCCATATTTTTGGCACATGATGTATTTAATTACGATATTTTATATAACTAAAATAGTTTATTGTGTTGAGTAAGGAATAAGTATTGAAAAGATAAATAAAATGGTAAAACAGATAATTAGAAATAATCTTTAACAAATAATTACTTTGTAAATGATTATGTACTTGCTAGAGATAATCAAAACTATGATTTATTTATTATAGGAAATTTAATATATCCGAATGGAAAGTAAAAATAGTTCATCAAAAAAAGAAAAAGAAAAAATAATTGGAAGTAAAAAAATTTAAAATTTAATGTATTTACTTATTAAATATTATTTTATAATAAAAATGCTAATCAAAATTATTATCTTTTACTACTTTATAAACTCCTCCTAATATTCTGCGCAAACCAGAAAGCCATCTCTCTTTCCTTGAACAGTACAAAACAAAGTGGAAACAAATGAAGATAACTTTTTTCTTACATATGTAGGTGATATTACAAGTCAAACATCAATTTTCTTAAAAGTTGTATTAGCTTATAGTTCCATAGTAAAGAAAGCAAACATCATTTTTCTCATGATACAAGCTTCTTTTTGCTATTATATTTGTTCCCATTTTTACCAAAAACCAAAAAAGAGGAAAAAGTTATGTTTATTCCAAGTCCTTACAGAAACTTACTACCTAAACCTTCATGTGTTTGTAGCACAAATGTTGTCTCTTTGATTCATCTCTATTTAGCTTTCTTTTTTCTTTCTTTCAATTTTGTTGTTTCTTTCTCATTTTTAAATGATCCTATCACAATATATCATTGCTCTAGTTGACTTTGATTTTGATGAGAGCAAGGTAACATGAACATGCCTGTACGTTTGTTGTAGCTTTACTTTTACATGTGTGTAACTTGAGTAAAATACTACCACTTGCCTACTTAAGAGACATTGTGACTTCAATAGCATGGATCTTGTTCACATTTCCCTTTTCTTATTTCACCTTTTTCTGTTTGTTTGCCTTCATGACTGATGGAAATTGGAGATGCCAATTTTTAGTTTTCTCTTTCGCCTTTTTGTGATTAGGTAGTAATTATATTGTACATGTATATACTCATTCATAAGAACATACTATCAATGAAACTCTATAAACTTGAGTCGGAGCGGTTATAATCTTAATTTTCTAGTTTTTTAGCTAAACCCTAACCTTTCTCTCTCTCTCTCTCTCTCTATATATATATATAGTGTATATATATATATATCCTAAATCTATGCTTCATTGGTTTTGTCCCTAAGACATATGAGATATATACATATGGTTTGGATATTGCCCGCAATTATAAGCAGGATTGATAGCTATTGAGTGCTTAATATTACAATGAACTCTTTTTGTTATTTTTTGTTTTGTTTTTTTTTTCTAGTTGTATGGTTGGCAGTAACTGTACTGTTTCACTAATTAGTTGTGTGGTTGGCAGTAAATGTACATGTTTAACTAACTTAATCACTAACTAGTTGTATGGTTGGCAATAAATGTAATGTTTAATATTATTGTGGCTGGCTGCATCATTTGTTTTTCACTACATTTGAACTTTTTTTTGGAAGGAAAGTGTGCTTGCAGCTACGAATGGACTCCTTTGAGCATAATCTACCAACTGAAACAACTCCTACTGATGAATGTACTTGTAAATTAACAAGTAAATTGCATGAATTGTTAATTTTTGTTCTAATAACTTATGTGTTAACATTGTGTTGGTTGTTTCTATGTACTTAATTTGCAAATTCCCTTAGCTTGGACTCTTTGTGAATGTGGTATGCAGTAGTTGATACATTACTTCTGAGATGCCAATAAATATTAGTTAACTGCATATGTTAATATATATCTTTTGAAGATGTTAAGTGCTAACATCATAACTTGCACATGGGGTATTTGTCTTGATGCATTAATTCTTAATGCTGAAACTTTTGATGTATATACTTAGTGAATCACATGTTTTGGGATGGTTAATTATAAGTAGTAAATAATATATTCAAACTTTACATTAAGTTTCAGCTTTGTTTTTTGGTTGTGGATGCATTATGGAACTTTTGTTTTATTTCAACATTTTAGTCACTAAAATGAATATTTTCGTAACTAATTAATATGGGGCTGGCAAATAATACAAAACAACAGTTATGGAAAACTTACGTGGCGAATATAATTAGCGACGTAACGAATATTTTCGTGGCTAATTGAACCAACTTTAGAAACGGAAATTGTTTCATGACAAAAAAAAAATTGCAAATTAGTGATAAAAATAACTTCTGTGGCTAATATAGTTTAGAATTAGGCACAAATGTTTTTGTGCCTAATTTGAATGATATTTAGTAATGGAAATAACTTCGTGACTAAAACATTGCAAATTACTAATGGAAAACATTTCGTGTTTAATTTATGAAAGAATGACGAAACACTTCATAACTGATTCAATGTGTTAAGCCACGAAATCATAAGGTTTAGTCACTAATATATCGAATTTCAGTTACGCATTGTTTCGTAACATAATGTAACATATTTAGTTACAAAAATTGGACAAAATGCATAAATTGACCTTTAGTTATGAAACGACCTTATTTTTGTGGCTAGGGACTTTCAGTGACGCCCCTACAGTCATGACGTTGTTACGGAATATTTTGCATAACTGAATGTGTTTTGTGATGAAAAAATTGCCTTTAGTCACGAAAGCTTGCCATTGCTATAGGCCATATTTCTTATAGTATAAATTGGAGGCTTCATATGATACACTTTAAACTTTAAATTTAGAGTACCGTGTAGTTTGATAAACTTGCATATAAAGGCCTCTATTTACATTTGTTCTACCCTAAAACCTTCAGAAGCCTAAAATATCAATCGGTAAATAAGTTTCAGCGTCATTCAAAACTCACAAAGTTAATGTTCAAGTTTTAATTTTTATACTTCTGATAAAAAAAAAAGTAGTTGATGACGTTATCTGTTTGCAAATTTTTAGTGAGGGTCTAATGTGGTACAAAATATAAAATGGAGGGTTCATATGATACACTTGAAATTTGAGGACCTAATGTGACATAAAATGTAAATTTAAAGTTTAATGTGACACACTTGAAACTTGAGGGCCTATGTGACATAGAATGTAAATTAGAGGATTAATGTGTTACACTTAAAATTTGAGAGCCTAATGTGGTATAAAATGTAAATTGAAAGTTTAATGTGATACGCTTAAAACTTGAAAGTCTAATGTGCAACTTTATCAAACTACAGGATACTAAAGTGCATTTATCTCTATATATTAATATATACAAAGAAATAATTAGTACACATTTCTTTCATGTTTTACTAACCCTATATCGTTTATACCATAAGTTGCTTTTTTTTTTGGTAAATTAAGCTTGCATTAAGCACAAAAAGCCCTCCAAAAAGGAGGGACAAAACAAACATAAATCAGCAACCTAGTGCCATCAGCAGCAGCTAAGTTCTTAAGTCTCAAAGGAATTAAATTCAAATTAGAAACATCAAAAGAAAATGAGATATTGTTCAACATTGTCCCTTTTGCCGCAGCATCAGCAAGGGAGTTGGTCGATCTGTGTTGCCATTCCATCTGCCAACCGTGCTTGTCAAAAAGGCTTCTTATTTTCAGCATGTCATATCTTGTACTCCATTTGCAAGGATCAACATCCTCTTTGATATCCTTAACCACATCAGAGGCATCCGAGTTCCATACCAAATTATGCCAACCTCTTTCATCAATCATCTCAGCTGCCCATCTAATGGCCATGACTTCAGCTTCAAAAGGAGAATCACATCTGTAAACTTGAGTAGCCAAGAAAATGATTTTGCCTTCTGAATTTCGGCACACATAGCTAAAGCCGCATTGCCTTCTTTAAAGGAGGCATCAGTATTAATCTTCAGAAATCCAGACCGAGGAGGGGTCCAGGCAATCTTTGGCGCTTGTCTCCTGTCCCTACTAGGTAGCTCCACAGTCATGGACATGTCTTCCACCATATTCTCAAAGTCAGCAATAGTCTCCTCCAACCTTTTTCCAGAGGCAAACAACATTCCATTCCTATAATTCCACACACAATAGAATAAAGTTACCCAAAAAACAGAAATAAACTGATTATTCACCCCCTGAGGTAAATCTACCATATTTGGATCTAAACCAACTCCCACCAGATCTTCACCGTTCTCACAGTTCCCCATTCCCAAGCCCCATTTACTCCTGAAAGCCAACAATCGAGTTATTTGACACTCCCTAAACAGGTGTGTTAAAGAGTACTCAGCTTCTTTCCCACAAATGCTGCAAACAGTATCTATTTCATTGAATCTCTTCTGAAGGACCTCTCTTGTAGGAAGGATGTTATTAGCAATCCTCCAAATGAACACTTTGAGCCTCTTAAGGATATCAAGACCCCAAAGCTTGATCCATTTTCCAGAAAACTCCTCAGAAAACCCAAAATTAACTTTGAAACAACTCTTGACAGTAAAAACTCCTCTTTTATTGCCTATCCACGTCAACTTGTCATTGCATTGTAAGTCCGGCACTTTTAACTTCAAAATTTCAATGACATCCCTTTCTTCAAACAGCTGCATAAGTAACCTGTAATTTCACTGTGCTGCATGTGTCTCTTATTTTCAAATCGACTACCCTTCTATTCTCTTCACGGTTCACTCCATCTAGAGCCTTTGGATTCCCATCTTTAATTGTAGGCACCCACGAGTCCACCCAGGGGTTCACCGAGAACTCAAAGCATGCTCCTCTCAATAAAAGCTTTCTTGCTTTTTAAATTCCCTGCCAAGTCATGGAACTCCCTTTGTATACCATAAGTTGCTTATGTTTCTATCTGGACTACTTGCTTGACAAATGAACTAATTAAAATTATTATATAGTAAATAATCTAATGATATATATTGTCTGCCAATGAGAATCAATCAGATATATATATATATACACACACTTTAAATTCATTTACCAAAAAAATAATAATATAGATATATATATACACTTTTAAATTTGTACTTTCCTGTACGGCACCAGCTTCAGTTTAAAGAATTTATTAAAACCCTTTATTAATAACCGGCTTAAATGCATTTTAGTATCTTCTCAAACTGAATTTGTTCACTTAGGGGTCTCTACAATTAATTTGTGCAATTGATACCATCTAAATTGAAAAAATTGCACATTTATCCAATGTAGTTGAAATTGACAAAAAAAAATTGTATATTTGTCTAATTTAGTTAAAATTGACAAATTCTATCAACTTAAAATTAATATATGATCCTCAAAATTATTTTTTTCATTTTTAATNTTTCATTTTTAATTTTACCAAAAACTTAAAATAAAAATTAAAAAAGAGAAAAAAAAAACTATAAATGAATTTTAAATTTTTTTTCATGTTTTTATTTTTTTTTTTAAATTTTTGGTACAATAAAAAATGAAAAAAATAATTTTGAGGGTCATATGTTAATTTTAAATTGATAAAATTTGTCAATTTTAACTAAATTGGACAAATGTGCAACTTTTTGTTGTCAATTTCAACTACATTGGACAAATATACAATTTTTTTCAATTTAGATGGTATCAATTGCACAAATTAATTGTAGAGAGCCATAAGTGAACAAATTCAATTTTAAAGGGTACTAAAATGCATTTAAACATTAATAATAATAATATATATCAACTTGCACGTACAAAAATGTTTAGACAAAACAAATTAAAAATATCAACAACCTATAAACATACAATCATATATAATACAAACAAAAGAAAAAAGGAGCTAACACCGTGGGGAAGAAGCAAATATATATTCTCAAGCTATGAGGTATTCCAAATAGTGGTTGGTATTAATTTGTCCTACTATAATCATTAAATTTCCATTTTGTTATTTTGTTTTTAAAGAATGGCAACTTGTTCAATGAGCCCATGCTGCATAATTCGTTGAAAAAAAAAAACATGGAATTCGAGGTATTTTGGTTAATTTGTATATATGCAACTTTCATGGAATTCTCTACGTATAAAAGTTTAAAAGGAATTAATGTTACAAAAGTACGTAGCTAAAGTTTTATTATTATTATTTTTTCTTGGTCAACAAGCTTAACAATTAAAGTTTCTTCGTACAAGATACCATGCCAATGGAAAAAATTTAGAATAGTAAATTAATAATTAATAAGATGTTTAATATATATATATATATTATATAATATATATTTGAAGGCTAATTCTCTTTTGTACTTCGCTGAAAATTAACGTCCAATAGAGAACGAAGTAATGAAATTCACCAAAGGATGTAATGGAAGGTCGAAAGATAATTTTTTAGGAAACCAGACAAAACATGAAGTATGGAAGGCTTTTTGTAAAGCATGACACTATGGCACATATGGTGAAAGAAGATTTCTTTTTCTGCCATCCTTTTTAGATCTAGAAACTTAGATCTAAAAATATATTAAAAATTAAGAGAAATAATCGAAATCCATTTATTTTTTTCCTTCTTCCCTATTTCTTTCAATCCCTTTTTCATTTTTCTTCTATCTCTCCTCCTTCCACGCAGACATGCCCAATAATGAACCCACGCACCTAAAGCATCTCACGGCAATCCCGCTATGGCGAGCCGATCCACTGCCTAAAAAAGAATGCTCAGCCTTTCCCCTGCCTTTCTCCCTATTTTTTGGCTTTGAAGAGTGGGAAGAAAATGAGATCTCTGTATGGGAGGAAAGTCGGTTGCAGTCAAGCTCAAAGTACTGCTTGCTTGCATCGATTTCCATCCCTCTTGCACGAAATGCCTAGAAATTTTTTTGTAATGTTTTTTAATTTTTTTTTTCTATCACAAGGAGAACAGAGTTAAGAAAAGGTGTTCTTCAAATATTTGGTTAGAAGTGAAAAAAGCATACCTTAATGTTAGTCGTTTTTATCATTTATCATTTTATTTTCCTATTCAGCTTTTTTTTCTTTCTATATTTATATTCTATACCCCTAAAGAAGTTAATCTCTTTGAGGTCACATTAAATCACCTTGGAGCAACAAAAGTTCTGGCATAAGCAATATATTTGCGGAGAAGATGAACAGGTAATGGAGCAAAGTCAATCTCCAGCACTTGAAACTAAAGAACCATTTTCTGTACCCGTATCTATGCCTCCAGCACTTTGTGATGCTACATTTAGGAAGCAAATGGATAACTTAAGCGACAATCTTCATAAATGGAACTGTAAGTTATTCCTGGCTAAGCCAGAAAGAAGTAGTGTCGAAACAATCCATGAAATTATGTTAATAATCAGAAAAATGGACAACCTCTTCGCTGCTTTTGGGCTGCTAATGAAGGTTCTCCACACCCAGCATGGAGCTGCATAATAGACACCCAAGTCTTTCATATCCTTGAGTTATGAACAATTAAAATAACTAAAAGAATCTAATAAATTGTTACGAATAAAAATATTTTCCAAGTTATCACCATTTGACTTCAGGAAAAGTTTCATGATTATGGTGAAAACATACAATGGCCTACCTTTGAGATATGAATTGAGCAAATAAACCATTCAAAAAAATAAGTAGCTTTGAAGTTTCTAGACATGATAACTTACTGATATGATGTGCTCTGAAACTCGTTTATCAAGAAGTTCATTAGGCTTGTCAAGTAGAATGAAAACCAAGTCAAATCAAGAGAGGAGAGCAGCACTAATTTTCAAATTCTCATTCACTGTTTTGCACGGCTGCAATTGGATCTTTATCAGTTTATTTGAAATGATACATATAAAATGTCTTTGTGCGTGTGTATCAAATGCCAAATTTTTTAAAGTGGGAGAGCAACACCTAAATGCGTGTAAATGAGAAATATATATATCAAATGCCAATTTTTCTAAAGTGGGCGACCTCGCCCATCATAGATGAACTATATCAAATGCAAGCATAATTGCAGAAAACATTACACTCATTTTTACAATACTATATGACATGAAAAAATGTTTCCAAACAAAAAATATAAAGAAATATAATTGAAACATACAGCAATCACTATTTGCCCTTAAATTTCAAACTCATAGAAAAATACTACAATAGAGAGAGAGAGAGAGAGAGAGAGAGAGAGAGAGAAAATCCACGTAATGATAGAATTATCAACTAGAAAATAAAAGAATATCATTTTAAGTTGCTAAACTGAAATATTAGCAGTAAGTTAGGTAAATCTGATAATGGATGATCCATTATTAGCATCATAGTTGTCTACTAACCAACAAATTAAACAAAAAACAAAGGATCTGGAAAATAAATGTCACCCAATTTAGTGCTCATTCATTATTTGGGGGGTCTAAAATTTCCTCAACTTGGTACAAAACCAGAAAAGTTTATTTACAGACTAATCACTACGCCAAAAACCCTAATAGGCGACGCAAAACTAGCGTCACTAATTGTAAACGGCGACGTAAATTCATGTGTCGCGGAAAGGGGAGTCGCCGAAAGTACAAAAACATTCGCGACGTCCAAATTGCGTCGCCGTAAAATAAGGATTAAGGCGACGCGTAGCGTCGCTGATAACCGTTATACATTCGCGACGCAAGTGTCGCAGTATCTTTATCAAATCGGCGACGCAAGTGTCTCCGTTTCTCATTGTTTACGCGCACTTTTTTCATATAATCGGAGACACTAGCGTCGCCTTTTTTCATATAATCGGAGACGCTAGCTTCGCCTTTTTTCATATAATCGGAGACGCGTGTGTCGCCTATTTTCCTACAATCGGAGACGCACGCGTCTCCTTTTATCCTACAATCGGAGACGCTCGCGTCGCCTTTTCTCCTACAATTCGCGCACTTTTCTCCTAGAATTGGAGACGCATGCGTCGCCTTTTCTCCTACAATCGGAGACGCCCGCATCGCCTTTTTTCTTAACCATTTTTTGCAAAAATTATTGGCAACGCAATTTGTCACTAATTAGACAATTGTTTTAAAACCGCAGCAAATTCCTATTTAAGACGTCGCCGGATACTACAAATTTATTTTTACTGACTAATTAAACGATTTTTTAAATCTTATTTGAATATTAGAAATTTAAATGTATAAATATAAATAATTAAAGTTAAACAAATTTAAATGAAATTATGTATTATAAGCAATAGAATGATGGACGTAAATTTAGTAAAAATGAGAATCAGTAGGCAAGCTAGTGATATAACAAATTATATAAGAAAAAAGAAATATTTTCAAACAATGCAGACAACAAAATTACATATATATGTACAAATAATGCGAACAACAGAATTACAAGCAGTTAAATATTTCCATAAGTATTATAATTAAATGTGACATTGTTTTGTAATGTAAAAGTATGTATATACAAGTGGAACTACGTACTATATATATATATATAACTTACTACGATATGAGTGGGAGTAGAGCAGCTGTCCATTCGGCTCTAAAATGGTCAACATATTGCTGGGTCCAAGCACTATCTTGGAACTGCACATACATACCAAACATGCAAGTAATTAAAAAAAGTATTAACTAATAATATATATTCTTACTGAGTGTAAAAATAGCATAATTTTGATTACCATGTCCGCCAAATTTTCTCGAGCAACATTATTTACTATAATGTCCCGCATGATCATCATCACATAATATCCGCATTCGGTATTTCCTGGTTGTTTTATCGTCTATACAAAAGTGATACAAAAAAACAAGTTAATCATTATATTAATCATTATATTAAATAGGTAAGTTAATCATAGTATGACAACAAAACTCATAGGATTTATTTAATTTATTCCAATCAATTAGATCATAAAAATCCAAACACTCAAAACCGTACGTGTACAACATCCCTTTATATACATTCAATAAACATACAAATAGTCATATTAAATACAATATTTAATTTATTCTAAAATTATTTAAATTTATTCATCTTTTAGCAAAGATATTAACAACAATTTGGTCAACTAATTGGACATGAGAGTTGCATACTCGTTTGAGGCAGGCGGCGGCGGTAATGGAGCCCAACAGTCCGGCGGGGAGAGACTTTGAGAGGAAGACAGTCCAGCAGTGGCGGCGGCGGCGGTAATGGAGCCCAACAGTCCGGCGGGGAGAGAGTTTGAGAGGAAGATAGTCCCGGCAGTGACAGTGGCAGCGGCGGGGGCTTGTTTGACTCCGGTGGGGAGATAGGTAGAGAGGAAAAGGAAATGGAGCCTGTTAGATGGGAGGGGAAGTGGGGAGAGAGCTTGCCATAAATTTTGGGTTGGTGGGAAGTTGTCCCGCCATAAATTTTAACCAAAAATTTAATATCAACTCATTCTCCAATAATGCACTATAGGCGACACAAGCGTCGCCAATAATACCATATTGGCGACGCTGGCGTCGCCAATACCCCTAATTTGTGTTTCTTTTTTTTTTTGCATTTTTTAAAATTTGATATATGTATACATAATGCATTTCCTTTCGTATACATTTTAAGTCTTAAGATTATATATTGTAGATGAAGAGTACAAATTACTTAAGAATTAAAAAAAAAAAAAGGTCACTAAAGGCGACGCTGGCGTCACCAATAATTCAGTATTGGCGACACCAGCGTTGCCAATAATACAGTATTGGCGACGCTGGCGTCGCCAATAGCCCTAATTTGTGTTTTTTTTTTTTTTCATTGTTTATAAGTTCACATTATTGTCGAAAAATTAATGTAAAATCAATCATATATGGTATCATCATATAAACATAAATATATATGTATAGTGCATACTGAACACAACAATTATGTCAATTATGCATGCATGTAAATTGACATATATATGTAATAGCTTTAAAGAATTTGCATGCAATATCTATACCTTGTTTGCATAGTTAATAAAAAATATGTGACAAATTGTATAATGGATATGTTATATATGGTTACATAATGCATTTCCTTTCGTATACATTTTAAGTCTTAAGATTATATATTGTACATGAAGAGTACAAATTACTTAAGAATTAAAAAAAAAAAGGTCACTAAAGGCGACGCTGGCGTCACCAATAATTCAATATTGGCGACACCAGCGTCGCCAATAATACAGTATTGGCGACGCTGGCGTCGCCAATAGCCCTAATTTCTGTTTTTTTTTTTTTTATGCATTGTTTATAAGTTCACATTATTGTTGAAAAGCTAATGTAAAATCAATCATATATGGTATCATCATATAAACATAAATATATATGTATAGTGCATACTGAACACAACAATTATGGCAATTATGCATGCATGTAAATTGACATATATAATAGCTTTAAAGAATTTGCATGCAATATCTATACTTTTTTAGTATAATGGTTGGTGCAAATTAAATGTTAGTAGATAGGTTGGAATTAAATACGGTAGCGAAAGTTAAAGTGAGGCGAGTTTGAAGCTATGGGCGACGCTAGCGTTGCCAATTTGAAGTTATGGACGCTTCGCCATTAAGTGTTTTTTTTTCCCCTATATATTTCTTTTACAATAATAGATGAGTTGATTACAAGATAGAATGAAACGTTTAATATGTATGAAGGTGAAGTACCTGAAGCGTATGGATCGACAATTTGTAGCTGGATGATCATATAAAAGGAGAGCTGGTCAAAACTTTTTTGACATTTCCATATATTTTAAAATACTAAAGGCGACACTGGCGTCTCCATTAATGCAGTACTGGCGACACCAGCGTCGCCCATAATACAGTATCAATTTCCCTCTTTCTTCAATTTTTTTTTTGTTGCATTGTTTATAAGTTCACATTATTGTTCAAAAATGCAATATCAATCATATTATATATACATATACATATACATATTATATATACAAAACAACATCCGACCAAATATATGAAATATTTTTATTGATATTACACAAACATGTTTACATAGATCATAAATTATCCATATATATGAATCTCGAGCATATCATTATCAGGTTTACATTAAATTATGCAGATCTCGATCGACGTACATATGAAAAATGAGGAGCAGAAAAAGAAATCCGCGCCTTGTCCAAGTATTTGTTGCCTTGCCGTTCTATGATACTGGACAAGGAAGCTTCCTGTATGACGTCGACAATGAAATATTTGATCTTTAGAGATAGGTGATCAACCAGAAGAATATACTACATTTTGAAGTGGGTCGAAAACCTGAAAGGGAGTAAAGAGCATAAATATTTCATCGTTTCCATATATTTTGAAATAGTATCAGCTAAAAGATAATGAAACCAAGAAGATCAATATTTCCATAGTTGCTTTTTTTTTTTTTTTCCGATGGTTCAAGAATATTTCATTCTTTCCTTTTATTTTGAAATAATTTCAGCTGAATAATTAGGCATAACAGCTGAAACTATTTCAAAATATAAGGCAAGAAAGATATATATATATATATATATGTAAATGAGAGAAACAAATCATGAAATGTGGATTGTTAACGTGAGGATGTGCCTATTTATAGATACATAATGGTTGGTGCAAATTAAATGTTAGTAGATAGGTTGGAATTAAATACGGTAGCGAAAGTTAATGTGAGAGCTATGGGCGACGCTAGCGTCACCCTTTTGAAGTTATGGGCGACGCTAGCGTTGCCAATTTGAAGTTATGGGCGACGCTAGCGTCGCCATTAAGTGTTTTTTTTTCCCTATATATTTCTTTTACAATAATAGATGAGTTGATTACAAGATAGAATGAAACCTTTAATATGTATGAAGGTGAAGTACGTGAAGCGTATGGATCGACGATTTGTAGCAGGTCGATCATATAAAAGGAGAGCTGGTCAAAACTTTTTTGAAATTTCCATATATTTTGAAATAGTTTCAGCTAAATCGAAGAAAAAAAAACGTAAGAATATTTATGCATATGTATGATTTTTTTTTTCTGATGATTGTTTATTTTACAGTAATAGATTATTTTCTTTCATCATATTGATACGTATTTATAGATAGAGAATGGTACGTAGGTGTGAATTGATTATTTTGGTATTGTGAAATAATTGTATGTGGTAGGTGTTGGCGCGCAACTATTTCGCGACACCTACTCCAATGGGCGTCGCTGAATGTGATTGCCGCGTATATTTTCCCCGACGCTTTACTAATGCCCGTCGCAAATGTATTTGGCGCACAGATTTTCGGCGACACTTGCGGAATGTCTGTCGCGAAATGTATTTTTCGCGACACTTGACGAATTTGTGTCGCCGAATATGCTTCGCGCCACATTTTTCGTGACGGTTTTCGATCGCGCGTCGCGATAGCTGATTTCACGCACATTTTAGCGACGTGGTCGCGTCGCTATTTTGTTCAAATAAAGACGACGCACTATGTTTGTGTCGCCGTTAGTTTATCGGGACGCAAATGTTTTGCTTCGTCGCGCATTTAGTGTCGCCGATTAAGGTTTTTGGTGTAGTGAATGCTTTACTAAAATATTTTAATAATTTAGTAAGTGAGAACTATACAACTCTATCTGAAAAATAAAAATGAGAACTAGACAGAACAAAATAAATTAAAAAAGAGAAGGGAAAAAAAAGGATCAATTTAGACAAAAAAGAACTTGGATATATTTAATAATGATTAAGAAAGGGGGCAGCTACAACAACACCAGAGGAAATGCAATGTGATAGAGGAGTTTGCTCCACTGCATAATACCCTAGAATCTACCAGGACCATGCAGTATTTCTCATTCTCATCAATCATATGGTGTATGAATAACCTACCAGATTCTAGTTGACATGTGTGAGTGTGTGATGGGGAGCGGGGAGCAAGAGGAAGATACTACTTATGCTTCCCCTGGAATAGTCTACTTTCCTTCAAGGAGTTTCCAATGATCCAATTTTCACTTCAACATCCAACATGAACAACTAATGCGCCAAGATCTCTAAGCCCATCAGTGCCACCGACCACAAGAACAGGCTAACTAAACTTTTCAATCTTATGTTATTCTATCACCTACTACAAGAACAAACCAAATAGTTATTGTCGTGAAGCATTTCCAAATGTCTGGCCAAAAGGGTATCTATATTGTTGTACAAATCAAAGACAAGTTTGAATTCTGCAAAGTTATTGTATTGTTACAATGGCAGAGGGTCATAGCAAAGTTATTGCTCTACAGTATATTCTTTCCGCTCCCTAAAGATTCAACCGTACAAAGAATTTTTGCAACTTAACTCATAGAGGATACTTTTTGGTAAACTACTCACAACAAAGAAATATAGTCGCTTAACTATAACAAAATCATTAACAAAGCTTGGAGACTTAGTGCCAGAGTTCAAATAGAAAAAGTTGAAGAGAACACATTCAAATTCCTGATTGGATCTAAGAACAGCAAGGAAAAGATATTTCATGGCAGACCCTGATCTTTGGACGGAGTTCATATTATTCTCAAAGAATGGCAATATCATTTTGCTCTTCCTCATGTAACGACCCAAATTTTTGCTTACTCTTCTTCTTTGTGTTTTGGACTAGGTTGACTATTTGGGGGCTTAATGTTGACTTTTTATTTGGGAATGTTTTTACTTGAACCTTATCAAGATTGGCATAGAGGTCGTTGCCACGAGTCCGTAGACTGTCAGCACGCCCAAATCGGAGTTATAGATTATAAGTTATGGTCAATCAAAGATTGTACTTTAATTCTGAGACAGTTTATTTCTATTGGGTATTTTGTTTCAGTACTTTTTGGACTTTTTAATTCAAATAAAGGTACTTTATGGTTGTTTTCAACTACCATTATTTTTCTTTGGGTATTGAGAGTCTTTAAATACCTCTTTTACCCTTGTTGGCCGGCACATTTTGAATTTAGAGAGATTGAGAGGCGCGAGGAGAGAGAGAGAGGGGTCGCATTGTAGCGACACCACCTTTGGCCGGCCATATCTTCCTCGTCTGATGGAGTTACGACATGTTCTTGGTACCATTGGAAAGCTGGTGTGACAATCTACACGTTGGTACCAAGTTTGACCCCAGAAAACTGCCAGAGAATGGCCGCGAAGTCTCGAAAAAACCACCCGCGACAGCCACCATCTCCACCTAGATCTACTACGTTTTCCGGCAAGTGGCACGACACAGCCACCACCTCGAGCTTCAGACCACGCCTGCAACCTGATCTGCAGCTGGCTGAGCTCCAACGACCACCAGACGCGCTGCACGCGCCACCCGAACCTGCTGCCAATCCACCTCCACACATTGTTGTCGATCTGCTCCACCGTCGACGAGCGGTGGTCCACCGCCCATCCAGGAAGCTTCCCCTCATGCCGGTGAAGCTAACCCAGCTTGTTCTTCTTTCCCTTTTCTCCGCCGTTAAACCCCTCAATGGACTCAATCTTTAGCCGGATCTTCCTTCCCTCCGGCAGAGCCACTGGTGGCAAGTGGGTGCTAACCACCCGTTCCAACGCATTCCTAGGGTTGTGGGCAAGCTCACTGTGCCATCGATTTGATCCAATTTCAGTCGGATTCAGAAACGCTCAATTTCGGTTGAGGTTCGATCTTTCGAGACCGATTCCGATCATTGGCTGTGACGAATCTTCAAATTGAAGGTAGCTTCTCGTTCCTTGCATCTTCAATTTTGTTTCGGTATATAGTTTGTGGAAATCAGACTTGAAATGGAAAAATCCATGTATTTTGGAAATTTTTGCCGATTTGGGGCATTTTTGTAATTTCTGAAAATATTGGGATATTTTCATAATTACTGAAAATGTTAGGCAATCTTAGTAAGTAGTGTTTTAATCTTGTAATTGGAGACTCAGAGGACTCCTCTGAGCCTTGGTTAGTTTTTCGGTAATTAAAAAAATTTTCGGTAAATTATTTTTTTTAGGTGTTGGTACACGATCGAGGGCTGGACAGGAGATCCAGCAGGAGCACGCTTGAGATCTATGAGTGCATTTATTTTTTAAACATTTTGAGATTATATACTATTATGATTTAATCGCATATGATTTGTTTTGATTGGATTTTCTTGTGCATTTAAATTATGCTTATTAAATATATTATATGCTGATTTAAATGGTTGATAATTTAAGACTATATATACATTTGTGATTTTAATGGAACTCATATTTATTTGGGATAAATATGAGATTTGTGTTTTAAATGGTTATTGATGATTTATGAAATTTTGGATATTTTTGCAAGTTTGTAGAAAATGGTAATTTCAAAGAAAATTGTGGCTTTTGTTGAATTTAAAAATTTTTGGGGCAATTTTCTGATATTTGAAATAGAAGATTTTGGAAAATTGTTTAAAACTAAAAGGATTTGAAAAATTGATGATATCCGGTGATGGATGATTTTAGAAATGATTTTAAGGAGTACCACACAGTATCGAGATATTGATTGAGATGTATGATTATTATATTATGCCATCCTCTGCTGCGGACACGTGTCGGGAGATAGATGATGAGGATCCTGTCATGACGGATTTGGGATGCCGGTTCGTTGTGATGAGTATACCCCCCTCCCCCCTCATGTGACGTCGTCAGGACGCTGAGGGTCACACGACACGATACTATGCTATGGTACCGGTTTAGTTTTATATTTGTTGATTGCTGATTTTAAATTGATGGATCTGATTTCATGGATTGTGGCCCATGGCCTTTGGTTTTCGGGTTGTGACCCACTTATTTGCTAGTTTATGAAAATGTGTTTGACAATCATTTAAATATTTATGAATTTCATTTATGATTTTGGAGTTTTGATAATGTGATTTTATAGTTTTAGATTGTTGGTTTTGAATTTATGGGTTGGGGCCTATGGTATTTGGTTTTAGATCGGTTTTGGATTTAACAAATGTTTCTACTTGCCATTTTTATACAAACATATTTTACAAATAAATTTAAATGTTTCTTGTTGAGATTGCATTTATGGTTCTAGTGATTGATACGTGATTTCAATGAGCGTTTTAAATTACGTTTTCGCCCCTAAATTGTTTTATAATGATTTAATGATTTTGGGGATAAAACCGAGGGTTTTGCGAAATTATTTTCAAAACGGAGAACTTTTCAACTGAGTGACATGAGGTTTGAGTGAAAAAAATTTTAACTATTGAACTTATATTTTGTAGTTATCTAGGAGCACACACGGAGATATTTATATCTAAAGTTTTTTTTTTTTTTTTTTTTTTTTTTTTTTTTTTTTTTTTTTTTTTTTTTTTTTTTTTTTTTTTTACTTCGTTCCCTTGGTACTAGCTGCAGGTTTTCATGAGCTACCGCTGGCATCTCATCCGCACTTGACATTCGCTACTGCTTCTTCTTATGTAATGGACTCTGTTTACTTTCATGTTGTGATATTTATATTTTTCTGTCTATCACTTTTAGTGGCTTTGACTTTCCCACCTACTTCGTAAACTGTTTTGATATTTATTTTGGTATGACTAGTAGATCATTGTTGCGATGCATATCTTATTTACACATCTCGTCTTATTTATTATTTTCTCATTTATTTAACCCCATTTTTGGAGGAGGATTCTGTCGGCTACCCCGAAGGGTTCTGGTGGAATCTTCCTCAGGCGAGGCCTCTTCGGATAATCTAGATGGATTTCCGGGGCGGGTCCTGTCACCTCAAGTGAAGTTCGACACAACCACCTTAGCTTTCAACACCTTTACAGTACAAGTGCATGGATTTCTGCATAATTTTTTACATGAAGGTACTGCAAGACTGGTTGGAAACAAGATCGGAAAGTTCATAACTCCTCTTTCAACAAGGATTCATACTTGTCCAACGGTTCCTGAAATTTAAAGTGGATATTTAAGTGGAGAACTCGATCCCTGCTGGATTTTTCTTTGACAAAAGAGCGGATGATGAAGTTTGGATCCAATTTAAGTATGAGAGATTATTAGATTTTTGCTATGTGTGTGGCATGTTAAACCATGTGACTGGTCAATGTTCTCACAGTTCACCGACGATGGTTTCTTCTAATTACGGAATCCGAGCCAAAATTTATGGACCATGGCTTCGTGTTGAGAATCTAGGAAGCTTGCTATTCATCTATCCGCCGAAGGGGGAAGGCGATCGGAGTGCACTTGCTGTTAAAGGAAAAGAAATTCAAAATGCAATAGCTTTCCAAGCACTACAAAAAAGAAGAAGAGCTTTTTGTGACGGAAAACGTTGTAACATTCACTTAACCATCACATAAATAGGATATATAGTGACGAAAATTTATGAATCGTCACAAATAGTACATTAAATGTGACACATTTTACCTCGTCGCAATATGCTGTCACTAATTGTCATAAAGTTTTTGGAGTGAAAAAAAAATTAAATTATTTGAGTTCATCTGCGACTGAAACTACAAATGTTGTCACATAATCCATAAAAAAATAATAATATAAAATTTAAAATGAATTTATGACAATGTTATATCCATCACATTTGGATATTTTGTTAATTGTGATGGTCATTCTGTCACAATTACACTTACAATTCAAATAAAGCTGAACATTTTGACCGGAAAATTTTAAAATTTTGGAGGGAAATTTCCCTCCCATACATTCAGTGATAGAATTTAGACATTTGTGTCACAATTGCTACTTCAATTTATTAAAAAATATGTTAAAAATTAAGGGAAATAATCGAAATCCATTTATTATTTTCCTTCTTCCCTATTTCCCCCGATCTCTTTCTCATTTTTCTTCCATCTCCCTTCCTCCCGCACAGACATACCCCATAATGAACCCACGCACCTAAAGCATCTCACGGAAATCCGGCCACTTCTGGCTACGGCGAGCCTACCCACCGCCCAGAAAAGAATGCCCAGCCTTTCCCCTGCCTTCCTCCCCTATTGTTTGGCCGTGAAACTTTTCGAATCGCCTTAACAATAAGAGTGGGAAGAAAGGGAGATCTCTGTCTGGGAGGAAAGTCGGTTGCAGTCAAGCTCAAGATACTGCTTGCTTCCATCGATTTCGATCCCTCTTGCACGAAATGCTTAGAGATTTTTTTTAATGTTTTTTTTTCTATCACAAGGAGAACAGAGTTGAAGAAAAGGAGTTCTTCAAGTGTTTGGTCAGAAGTGGAAAAAGCATATCTTAATGTTAGTCATTTTTATCATTTATCATTTTATTTCCCTATTCTGCCTTTTTTTCTTTCTATATTTATATTCTATACCCCTAAAGAAGTTAATCTCTTTGAGTTCTTATAATTATTGGGTGCTGCTTCCTTTTAATTATCAACGTGACACAATGTATTGGATAAAGATTGAGAGAGATCATGGGTATCTAAAACAGCTATGGTTCTTTAATAATGCATTTTTGGCTTCTGCAATTTTGTAACTTTTGCCTTCTTGTTTGTGGGTTTCCTAGAGATTTCACTTTTTTTGAATACAAAATTCAGCAACTAATTTGTCCTAAAAAGTATAAATCAAAAGAACAATTGCTCTCTCTCCAATGGCATGCATTTTTTCTCTAATTTATCAAAAGTATAAATGGCTGTTTTGAAGTTTCATATAGCTTTGGTATTCAGGTTTTTGAATGATCAAGGCATGTATGCCATTAAGATATCATTATATACCCAATTATACTCCTTTGATATGCATGTCTTTTGTCTATTCCCTTTGGGCTTTGTGTATATGTATAGTGTTATTTGATTATGTTTGTTCAATCAATTAGATCTCATGCATAAATAAACATTATGGGCTCTGATAAGTAATTATCTAGGTTTTTAGTAGAACTTTAGTAATATTAATCTCTTGAATTCCTTCATTTGTGTAGTATTTCTTTCTTACCACTTTCTTCTCTTATGTCTTGGAATTTTCTGTTTGTATGAGGAGTTTATCATAGAATTAAGCCATTCTTTGTTATCTAAGATCTTCATTGGCAACAAGGTAAATTTAGTGGTTACCTTGTTGGCATCGTATATAATTTTTGAACCCTTTGGTTTTTGTTTACTATGCCTCATGATGCATTTTCTCCAATCTCTCATCCAATGTTGCCGCCTACCCATCAACATCACAAGTGATACTGTAGGAGATCCTTGTGAAATTAATACTTTGTGCTTGTTAATTCAATTGTCACTTCGTCACTAATGCACACTACAGGGATCATGGGACATGGTTGCTGAGTTGTGCCTTTCTCAGCTTCTGTCACTGGTTGAGGATCCCAATGCAATGTTCCAGGTGTGTAAATTGTTTGATATTCTTAGTATCCTTTTAGAAATTTATTCATTTCATGCTAGTTGACAGGCATGCATGCTAAGTCATATGGATATTACTTATATATGGTAATATTTACTTAAGACTTTTTAAGCTGATTTAGATGGTTATCTATCATCTACTTTTCCCTTTATTGATATGTTTTTCTTTGGCAAGAAAATATAGAAATGCATTTGCAGGAGAAGAGCAATATGGCTGATTTAGTTTGCTGCCTACAAGACTTGCAGGTTTGACTATATATCTACTTTTTCATTGAGTTGTAATGTATTCAAGCTACCAAATCTAAAAAGCATTTCACTAGCTATTTTTCCATGCTGAGGAAAGAGCAATGAGACTTCTTCATAATGTGTCATTGTTGTTGAAAGCTGGGGATTATTTTTTTGGTATTACTCTTGACTCATCTACAATATGGTATGAAATTAGGATGATCAAAAACTGTGAGTTTAGAATTTATATTTTATTTTTGTCCCTACTATAGTGTCTTGCTTTTAGGTTTTACTTTGTATTGCTTTATTCTATCAAATAATGTATTCGTTCTGAGTTAACTAATGCATCTGAGTTATTCTGCCAGTGAAATCATTGTTGAGTATTATACTAAACTATTTACTGGGACTATTAAAACTTCCTCTTAAGATATTGAAAATAAATTATGTTGTGGCAAGAGAATAAAAAATATGCTATTCTACTTGTTAATTAATCTTTCATGAATGTTGTTCTGTAACTTCTGTTAATTAATCTTTTATGAATGTTGTTCTATAACTTCTATTAATATGTATTACTCTAGGGCACCTACGCTGCGCCATGTTCTTTTTTCTTTTATAAATACTGATGTAGCATAAATAAACAAAAACATTATTTTTTTCTGAAAACAAACTCACATGTTTTTTTTTTCCTGCAATGACTGTATGCATTTCTTCCTTTTAGTTGATACCATCTATAGAAACACTTTCGTGGTGCCAAATGTCTTTTATTTCTTATCTGAATCTTATTTTAATTGCTGGTCAGTGTGATCAATGCTATGTTATGGCGCAGGGAAAAGTACCAAAAGAATGTGAAAGCATACCACAATAGGAGTAGTGTCATGAAGACTAACATTGTGCCCAATTGCATAAAAAAAAATAAGAAAATTGCTCATTGCTGGAATGGAGCAGCTAATGATGATATTGGCGATGAAGTTCTTTGTGCAAAACTTCACTTAGTCGACTTAGCAGGTTCAGAGCGAGCAAAATGAACAGGGTCTGATGGGATGCATTTTAAAGAAGGTAGTTCAGTTTATGATGCAGTCATGCATAAACTTCTTTTGTTTCCTCTATAGATAATTTGTAATGTGAACACTTCTAGTTGAAAGGGTTTAGAAGTTGGGATGACTTTTTTTTGAGAATGTGGTAAAGCATTTTGAGAATGTTGTGAAATTTGAACATAATCTCAACATGTGCTGTTTTGGTATATAGATGGTTATATTTTGAGGGACACATCTAATTGTATTAGAAACTTTTTCAATGAAACATGTAATAGAACAAGTGCTTCAATGAGAAAATTTTTCAATGAAACATGTAATAACATCTTAATGTTATATGAATTTCAAAGTGTTGTTTGACTACTTATTCTATTTGAATTGTACTATTTACTTATCATATTCAATGGGCTGTGTTTGTAAGGAAGAGACAATATTAACATTAAAATGGGTGAGGAAAAAATTACGAAAATAAAAAATAATTGAAAAATGTAAATGGAAAAAAATGAAAAAAATGTTTGTTGTGATGGGTCTATAGATCGTCCTAGTATATTTAATGTGACGGCATACCGTCACAAGACCATAACAGATGTAATATTGTGACGGTGAATGTCTTATTAAAGTTTGTTTTGGGATGAAATAATTTCGGTCACACTTAACTTACCGTGATGACATGTTGTCACAAAACCGTCACTGATGGTTAATCTGTAACGGACCAAATTTCGTCACTGAAGCCCTGCCGGCGGTGACTTGCCGAAATGTCAAAATTTGCATTAATATTTGTGGCCAAGTGATGCCATCACATTATGTAAGTTTTCTGTTACGGAGAATAGTAAGTGGTCACGGTTACTCTTTTGTGTCGGGTCTGTTGTGACAGGCGTGTGACGGGTTAGTGACAATCATATAAAGTGATTTTACTGACGGTTCTGTCACATATACTATGCCTTGTGACAAATTTTCTTCCATCACAGAAAGCCCTTTTTTTTTATGTTAAGATGGATTATGCTATTATGGTAATAAGCTTAGTCAGATAAGTTTGATAGAAAGCTCATACAAAGCTAATCCTCAGGCAGAGATATAGGCAGCTCAAGACATGTGCCTTGAACTTAATGCACTGCTTTTTACCTTGAATAGACAAGTCTTAAGCCAGATGGATGGCTCCAAACCTTTATTCCACACCAAGTTTTTGGCTCTTTAAATTTGATCCTCAAATCTTGGGCAAATGGGCTTCAAATATTGTTCATAAGTTTGCCAACAGATTCACATGGGAGAGCAAACAATAGGGAAGAGGCCTTACAAAAGAAAGACTTGACTGGGCTATAGTGGACAAAAAATGGCTTCAGATGTTTCCGCAGGCTTCTGTTTATCATCTTTGTATAGAGGAATATGATCACTGCCTTATTTTGATCTGCACAAAAAACAAAAATAATCGTATTTTTCAATTCTTCCAAGCCTAGACTACTAATACCTTTAGCTTCAATGTAGTAAATCAAGCATGGAACAGTGATCACATACCTAGCATGAACAATCACAAGTTTAATGGTAGTATTCGCAACACTTTTAGTGCCTTGCAAAAATGGAATCGAGAGAGCTTTGGGTATGCTTATGTCAAAATCAAAGAGCTTGAGAAGGAGCTTGATTAGTTACAAGTATTGGAGTAAAATGAAGCAAGACAAGAGGAAATTTGAAAGCTGCTAAGGGTCCAACACTCTAAGCTAGAATCAATCAACAGACAAAAATCAAGAGAACTGTGGTTATAAAATGGAGATAAAAACACTAAATTTTTGCACCTAAGCACGTTGATATGAAGGCATAGAAACATAATTTTAACGATTAAAGACAATTTGAATTGAATTTTTGATCAACAAGCTATTTTAGATTACTTCTTATCCAATTTTAAAAGTACTTTTGAATTTATCTTGCCTAAAATTCCTTTTGATCTGGAAGGTCTAGGTGAGTAGATTGTTTGTGCGGAAGATAATGAGATGATAATGAGCAGCTCGAATTTAAAGGAAATTAAACAGGCTATTTGGAATCTCCATCCTCTCAAAAGCCTGAGTCCGGATGGTTTCTCGAGAATTTTCTACTGATGCTACTGTAAGATAGTCCAAGATAAAAATGGTGAATTTAGTTGAGGAATGCTTTAGACTCAAAGCTATCCTAGAAAGTGTGAATCACACGTTCATAATCCTTATCCCCAAGATTGCAAACCTGATCAATATAATTCATTTTAGGGAAATTAGCTTATGCAAATTTGTGTAAAAAGTGGTGATGAAAATCTTGGCTTGTAGGTTCAGCAATGTTCTGAAAAAATCATCTCTCCAGATCAAAGAACTTTTGTCAAAGGAAGATGGATTTCCAAAACTCAGTTATTGCACATGTGGTTATGCACAAAATCAAATATAACAAAGGTAAAAATGGACTTACGCTTTTAAAATGTGATCTGAAAAAAGCATATGAAAAATTGGAGTGGCCTTTCTTGGATAAAGCTTTGGATATTTAGGACATTAGTTTGGATTTTAGAAAAGTAATTGGAAGCTGTTTATCAACAATGCGATACTCTATTCTTATCATGGTAATACTTTTGAGTCATTCTCTCCTCACAGTGGCCTGTAACAATGGGATCCCTTATCCTTTTTACTTTTCATCCTGAGTGCAGAATTTATTTCCAAACTCTTTGCTCGAGATGAACAAGATGGAAGACTTAATAGAATTAAAGTTTACCAAAATGCTCCTGCTATAACCTACCTCATGTATGCGGATGACCTCTTGGTCATGTTAGGGCTGGAAATCTTGAAGCACATGCTATAAATAGTTGTCTTTCTCACTATTGTGCTTGGGCTAGACAAGAGATAAATTCTAAAAATTCTAGCATTTTCTTCTCCAAGCAAACAAATTGTTCAGCTAGAAGATCTATCAAAGAAAGGCTAGGTCTAAAGGACCTAAATCAGAATACATTTTACTTGGGCAATTCTCTATTTTTGGAAAGAATAAACTTAAAGAATTTGGAAGATTTAAAGAGAGACTCCATAAAAGGTTTCAAGGTTGGAATAGCCACCTTCTTTCTAAGGCTGACAAGGTAACTCTTATAACTTCGGTGCAACAAGCTATCCTTTCCTACTCAATGTACACATTTCTCTTACCTATGGAGTGTGTTCTGATATGGATACTATGATCCAAAAATTTTGGTGGGAAGCTAAGCCTTATTCTAATGGTTTCCTTGCTTTTAAAGCTTGGAAAAAGGTTTGCAATCTTAAACCTTTGGGAGGGTTAGGCTTTCTCTGGTTTTGTGATATGAATTTGGCTATTATATCCAAGATTTCTTGGGAAATTCCAACGGGGAATGAAACCCTTTGGACTAACAGGAAGCATGGGTAGTGAAAACTATTGGTTCAATAGGTGATGTACTTCGTGTGAGGTAAGATTGATGCTCAATTAATTTCTCATTTAATTCTTCAAAGTGTAAGGTATTTATAGGAAAATATTACTAGTTAAGATAAAAAAGACTCTAAAGTTAAAACTCCACCCTAGGTTTATTTTTCCAAGATAATAGAAAAATATAAAACAACAATCAAATCTCCTAAATTCTCTCATATGGCCAAACCTATGTGGTTAATTAGGTCATTGGTGCTCTCAAAAGAATGTCACATTCCCACTTAGATAAGAAAGCAATCCATATCTCTTTAGGAATCATATTTCTTTCCATCTCTAATTCCTCCTCCAATTAGTATTCCAATTAATATGGAGGAGTCTTGGATTCTAATGGCCATTGATATATCTTTTAGTTCTGATTACAAGCCATTGACAACATAGAGGTTTAGTTCATCATCAGTGATTGGGTGTTGAAGAAAAGCAACCTCATCAGCTGAAGTCTTAATATTCCAACCTCACACCTCCATTTTCTTTCATTTCTATTTAATTTTCTTGGCAACAAAATGCAATTCAACCTATTTCAACCTTGACAAGTTCCTTATTGATCTTCAAAGCAACCATATAATCATTTGATTATTTTCAAATTTTAAAAAAGGAGAAAAATTATTTGCCTTCACTACATGAAAAAATGGTCGTATACTGCAATCATCAGAAGATCAATTATGACATTTTAAACAATAGTATAAATTAAATATAAATACGATGCAAATCAATTCAAGAAATAATCTATGACATTTTTTTACTTTAATGCGGCGATTAAAAATGGAATGTTGTACTTTATAATGAGCAAATACGATGTGTACAAAAAAATCGTTGTATATTCATATGATAAATAACACATAAAATCCATGTGGCACACTTGGCACAATACACGACATTCATTGAGCATTGCAGAAATGGATCAAATACGACGTTCATGTATTTCACACTACACTAAACAACACCGTTTAAATTAATTCCAGCCTTTATACGAGGTACATGGGCATCATATTAGACCTTTCAACGATGCACATGTGCGTTGTATTAAGTGTCGTATTTGACCAAACGATGCCATTTGGTCTATTTTGCATCGCTTAGCTAGGGTTTTGGCCATTTATTCCTCATTTTGTAAAAAAGGGAGCTATCAAGTTCTCCAGCGCCGCTTTGGTGTTCAATCGGATCCGAAGTATTTTCTTCGTCATTAAGCTTGAAAATTATCACTAAATTATTAAATTCACCAAATAGTAAGTATTGGTTTACATTTTTAGCTTTACTAGAGGGTTTATTTTGGTTTAAAATTGTCAAATGCGCTTAATAGTAAGTAATGGTTATCATGTTTAACCGAGTTTTAGAGAAAAGCAATGAGTTTTTGTTTTTTGTTACTTTTTTGGTTTGGGTGGTTGTGGATTTTGACCCTTTTTTGTTTATTTGGTCGTGTGTTTCAACTTGATAGGCTTGGGTGGTGTCAATTTTGAGTGTGATAGGCGTATTTGGATGGGTGGTTGGGGCTTTGAGTCATCGGTGCTGGGCTAGCTGTTACTTATCAATTTAGGAGCTCAATTTGTAAGTGTTTATATGCATATGTTTGATTTATGAGTTGATGTTCATATATATAGATTTTTGCAGTCAATGTGTATGTAAATACGACAGGCTTATGTATCATCGTTCAAGTGTGAAGTGTAAAAAAATATGTATGTAAATACAATGGGCTTTTGTCCATCATATTAGTAGTCCATGTCATTTAATATGCCACGTGGTACAAAATTTATATAATGTTTAGTATAATATTTTTCTTTTTGCTAATTGATTTATTTTTTAATTTTGTTATTTTGGTGAGTTAAATTTAACATAATTTACTTATTTACTATTTTTAATTGTTTAGGGTTTTTAATATAATTTATTTACTTAATACAACATAATTTATTTTGTGTTGTTTTGTTATTTATTATTTATTTTTCAATTATTTCATTAAATGTAATTATTTTAGAAACTCTAATTAAACTTAATTATTTTAATAAGTGAAATTAAACATACTTAATTATTTTAATAAGTATAATCAAACATGGATAATTATTTTTAAAAAGTGTAATTAAATTTAATTAGTTAATAAATGTAATAAACTTTACATACTTAAACTTAATTATTTAATTACATAATATGACATAACTTATATATTTATGCAACATATTTTAACAATATTATTATAATGTTAATATAAGATAATTTTATTATCTAGATTTACTTTTATAAAATATAAGATTATATAGTTATACATTAACTTTGCTTAGATTTAGGTAAAGATGGATAAATCATAGATAACGATGGATAAGATAACTAAAACATTTGAGGATGGTTTGAATAACTTTATAAAATTTAGTGTGAAGAATGTGAATAGTGATGGTAAAATTTCATGTCATTACTTGGAATGTGGAAATTTATAGATTGAGCAAGTAAGAGGACATGTATTTTTTAAAGGGTTTGATACAAGTCACTGTAGATGGAATTTGCACATAGAGGATTTAGAAAGCTAGTGATAGGCATACAAAGTTATTGTTTTTACGACATATTTTATGTTGGATTTTTGTTAGTTTTGAGTTAATTGTTAATCAAAAATACTAAACTAAATTGTTATATTTTTCTATTTTTAGAGAAAGAAGAACAAATGCTGGAAATTGCTGTATTTTCTACGCAATCTTTACTAAATAAATCGTATATGAAGCTACACATACAATTTCTGTACAATTCTAGATGCTAATTATTCATGACTCATCAATTTTCAACTTTGTACAGCTTCATTATAATTGGATCAGCCAATCTGTACCAGTTTGAGTTTGAAGATGAACATTTTTAGTAGTTGCCATAGACTTATACTCCTTTGGAGAAATTAACATTTGAGTGCCTTCCAAGTGTCCATTTTGTGTGATCAAGATATGCCTAGAAAGCTAAGACATAAACCTAACTTTTACAACTAGAAACAGTGAATATAAAGTTCATTGACCGAAGTTTCCATGGATTGGAAAGATTCTATTGCCGATTTGTGAAGGATTTTAGCACAATAGACGCACCATTGACCGAAGTGATCAAGAAAACTGTGGGATTCAAATGGGGAAATGAGCAAGAGCAAGCTTTCAATCTTCTAAAAGATAAGTTAACTCAAGCTTCTTTGCTTTCTTTACCGAACTTTAATGCTACTTTTGAAATTGAATGCGATGCCTCACGTTTGGGTATTGGAGCTGTCATGATGCAAGGTGGGCGGCCAAAAGCTTATTTTAGTGAGAAATTGAATGGAGGAGCATTGAACTACCCAGCATATGACAAAGAGATGTATGCCTTAGTACGTTCTTTGGAAACATGGCAACACTACTTGGGGCCTAAAGAGTTTGTGATTCATACAGATCATGAAACTTTGAAGTTTCTAAAAGGGCAGCAAAAGCTACAATGGTGACATGCCAAATGGGTGGAGTTCATTGAAACCTTTCCCTATGTGATCAAGTACAAGAAAGGTAAGGACAATGTAGTGGTTGATGCATTGTCAATGAGGTATGTACTACTTTTTACACTAGATGCTAAATGTTTAGGGTTTAAGCTTATTAAAGAGTTATATGAGCATGATGATGAGTTTGGTAGCATTTTTTAGTGCATGTGAAAATCAGCTTTTGGTAAATTTTATAAACATGAGGAGTTTTTATTTCTTGAAAACAAGTTATGCATGCCTAGGTGTTCACTTAGAGAGTTGCTTGGGAGAGACGCACATAGTGGCGGGTTGATGAGTCACTTTGGTTTCTTGAAAACATATGAGATCTTGCATGAGCATTTTTATTGGCCACATATGAAAATGGATGTGGCAAGAATATGTGTGAAATGCATCACTTGCAGGCAAGCTAAGTCTACCATTAAACCACTTGGGTTGTATACACCTTTGTCGATTCCTACTCATCCTTGGGTTGATATTTCCATGGATTTTGTCTTAGGATTGCCAAGGACTAAGAGGGGTATGGATTCCATATATGTGGTAGTTGATAGGTTTTCTAAAATGGCACATTTTATACCTTTTAGGAAAATTGATGATGCATCGAATGTGGCAGATTTGTTATTTAGGGATATTATTAGGTTGCATGGTATGCCTCGGAGTATTGTGTCCGATAAAGATGCTAAGTTTTTTAGTTATTTTTGGAAAACTTTGTGGAAGAAACTAGGTACAAAGCTCTTGTTTTCTATTACTTGTCATCCTCAAACAGATGGTCAAACGGAGGTAGTTAATAGAACTTTGTCTACTTTGTTACGTACATTAATTAAAAGGAACCTAAAGAGTTGGGAGGAGTGTTTAACGCATGTTGAGTTTGCATATAATAGAAGCATGCATTTTGCTACTAAACATACTCCATTTGAAATTGTTTATGGCTTTAATCATTTAACTCATTTAGATTTAACTTCTTTGCCTATTAATGAAAGAGTGAATTTAGATGGTGCAAAAAAAGTTGAATTTGTCAATCAATTGCATGAGAAGAAATGGAAGCACATGGAGAAGAGAACCAAACAATTTGCCAATCAAACCAACAAGAGTCGAAAGAAGGTTGTGCTTGAACTAGATGATTGGATTTGGTTGCATATGGGTAAGGAGAGGTTTCTGGAACAGCGGCGGCCTAAGTTATTGCCATGTGAAGATGGTCCATTCCTAGTTCTTGAAAAGATTAATGACAACTCCTACAAGATTGATCTTCTAGGTGAGTATGGCATTAGTTGTACCATTAATGTTTTTTATCTCTCTCCTTTCGATGCAAGTGATGATTTGAGGAGAAATCCTTCACAAGAGAGAGGTAATGATGAGGATATTGAGCCATACAGAAGAGGTGGTCCATATGATGGGTTAAGCTATCCAGGAAGTCTCGTGACACGTAGCTGAGCCAAGAAATTCAAGAAGGCTTTGGAGCTTTATATTCAACACGCTTTGGATAAAAAGCCTGGGGAAGCTATGGATGGGCCTAGGGTGTCTACATGTATCAATTTACTGAGCTACATTAAAGAGTAGGCTTGCTTAGGCTTATCGCTTGCATGGGACGCATGGATCAACCATAGGGGGCGTATGGGCTTAGGGCCTAGGTGTGTTCCAACTTGAACCATGGGTCTAAAATTATCTTGTAATTTAGTTTATTAGTTAATGATATCTTTTATTTCCTATTTCTTTAGGGTTTATGTTAGGATTTACTTCCTAATTTCTTGGGTTTATTATTTAGGAAACCATATTTGGAATACATTGTTTTTTCTATTTAAAAGCCAATTCAGCCAGCAATAAGAAGAAACGAATTATTCAGCAATATTGTGAGAGTTATTTTTCTATTTTCCTTTGTTCTTCTAATTCATGCCTAAGGGTTGGTCTAAAGAACAATTGTCCAACTTATCAATCAAAGAGTGAAGCTTTGATTGTGGTGTTTATAGCAAGGTTCTTGTATTTTCCATAGACAACGAGTCAAGCTGCCATACCAATGATCCAATCTCTCTTTGAATTGAGGGTTGAGGTCAACTTCATAACCATTGAACCATTGAACTATTGTAGAACAATCCTTCCCGCTGGGATTCACATTAGAATGTGCCTCAGGTAGTTCACCGACCTAAAGATCAAATGTTTCTTTCTTTTTGATTTGTAAATGGGGGTCAAAACTGGATTGCAAAAGCAACAATCTTTGGCAAATTAGGATTGAAGAGAAGCTTCATTGGTGGGAGCATGTACGAGGAACGAGTCAGCAGATAAATATGCTGAATATATTGTTTGTTATGTATAATGCAAAAAAATTCAACTTTGCATAGTTATAATTTATGGATTATCTTTTAGATCTAGCTGATATTCTTTCAAAATATAAGCAAATGATGAAATATTTTTTATCTTGATGCTTTTTGAGGTGTTCGATCCACTACAAATTGTCAATCTATGTGCCTCAGGCAGTTCACTAAAGTAAAGATTAAAAATTTCATCATTAGTACACTGGATGATTGTCCAAGCTGGTGTAAAAAATGACAATCAAAACTTGGACAAGGCTCACCATAATCTACTCACTCAGTCATTTTCCATTTGCCGAGATCCATGGAGAATTTATGTAAACCTGTTGATATGCTCACTCGATCATTTTTCAATTTCTGAGATCGATGGAGGATTTATGTAAACCTGTTCTGTTCTAAGAGACTGTTCGATATGTAATGTCAATATAAAATAATAATATTTTATATATTTTATCAGAGATTTTTTTGTATATATATGTATATTCTTTTAGCATATATATATATCAAAAGCCTTAATATTTATTCACCAAAAAAAGATAAAATAATAAATAATATTTTAATATAATATTATTCAATAAACGATCATTTATATATATGTTCAATAAACATTAATAACGTTCACTAAACAAGATTTTATAAAATAAATAAATTATATTGACATTCAAAATATTACCGTTTCTAAATGATCAGTTTATTTATAACATTTTCATTAATTTGAAACATTTACGCATTTATATATCAATTTATAGAACACATTTATGAACAATAGTGAAGCCAAATAGTTTTCAACAACTTCGCTACCAACTGGCAGTGTTGCTAATTTAGTGACACCAGTGTCGCTAATACCCTTAAATTTGTGTTACTGATTTCTATGACACATGCCTCGATAATTAATTCGCACCTACTAAAATTTAATTTGCACCTGCTATTTTCTATCTATAAATACGTACATCCTCACTTTCACAATCCACCCTTCATGATTTGCTTCTCTCTTTTACACACACACACACACATATATATATATATATCTTTCTTGCCCTCTATTTTGAAAGTGTATAAGCTATTATATAAATTTTTCAGCTGATATTCTTTCAAAATAAAATAAAAGAATGAAATATTTTTTATCACGCTCTTTTATTTTATCGATCAACTACAAATCGTCGATCTACATGCCTCACATAGTTAACCTCCAAAAAGTTTAAATATTTCATTCTCAGTACAATAGATGCGGGTCAAACTTGGATATGAGACAGTGGTAAGTAAACCTACACGGTTCTCATTTTTATTTGTTATGCAATGAATGTAAAAAAATTATCAACTTAATTTGCATAGATATTCTTTATGTTTTTCTCTTAGATCTAGTTGATACTCTTTGAAAATAGGCAAATGATGTAATGTCGATAATTTATTAATAATATTTTATATTTTTTGCTAGAGAATTTTTTTGTAGCATTTTTCTATATATACATATAAATTAATTTGTAGTATATATAAAAGCCTTTTTATATAAACCAAAAAATATATATTTAGAGAAGCCTCATACATAAATAATATTTCATGTGTAATTAATATCATTCAGTTAATGTATATTATTAATAAAGTTCAATAATTTGTAACGCACATGACCAAAAAAATTGAATTTTCATTTTTCTTATATATATATATATCACCAGTAAAGGAAACATTTAATTTAATTTTAAAAATGTGCAAACATTGTTTAAAAGTGACGCAAAGCGTTGCTAAATTTCCATAATATTTAGCAATGACTTTTTGTTAATAAATATTAAGAAAAAGGCAACGCAAGGTTATATATTGAACGTCGCTAATGTTAGGGAAAAAAACAAAAAGCGTCGCAGGGCGTCGCTAAATTCCTCAATATTTAGCTACGGCTTTTGGTCGCTAAATATTAAGGAAAAGGCAATGCAAGTCGTCGCTATGATGTTATTTTAATGATAAAACAATTAAAATTAAAATTTTAACCGATCAGCCTACCAACTTTTATTGAATGACTCATTTAATTGGAGTAGGTCCAACTCCTTATGTTTGCAATAAATTATATTTATATTTCACGTTCTTAATTTATTTTGATTTTCTCGATCATTTTTTCTCTACAGAATCATCATACCAAGCTGAAAACATACCTGATTCATTACACAATGCAAGTAAGTTTAATTTGCAGACATATATACAACCCGATTGTTGTTTATTAACTTTTTAATATTCATGCACATATATGTTTTTGTTTTGTTTTGTTTTTGGCTACTTTCATATACAGAAAAAACTAAGATTAGTGGTCATATATTAATTAATCAATAGTGTGGAGTGGATAAGTCATGGATATATTTGGATAGATGATCATATCATTTTGCCAAAGGTGTGAAAACATTTTTATAGTTTGCGGAAAAAAATGTAGGTGATTGTAATGTTGTTCGGTGTCCTTGCATGAAATATGGGAATATTACATTACATTCTATCAAGGACATAAAAGGTCACATATATTAGAACAGATTTGATAGCAATTATCGGCAATGGATTTCGCACGGTTAATCTTATGAATCTGGTGTTGAAGCGTCTTCACAGTCTGATAATTGAGATTTAGAGTTTGATGAAGATGACAATGATAGTGAGGAAGATGTTTGCATATAACAACATTGAAATGACTCGTGTTGCGTTTGATAATATTGACAACAATATTCCAAAAAATCCTAATCAATTTGCATGTATGTTTGAAGAGGCAAATAAACCTTTATTCCTAGGATGCACCAATTTTAACAAGTTATCAGCTATTGTCAAATTGTATAACTTGAAGGGAATATATGGACATTCTAACAAAAGCTTAGCTACCACATGATAATGTTTTGCCAACATCTATGTATAATGTTAAAAAGACCCTAAATGCGTTGGGAATGAAGTATGATAAGATACACGCATGCCTAAAATATTGTATTTTGTTTAGAAAGAAATATGTGGATATGATCCTATGTCCTAAATTTGAATCATCTAGATGGAAACTTGGAGAAGATAACACTGTTATGAAAGTACCATCTAAGGTTTGATGGTACTTTCCACCTATTTCACGTTTTAGAATAATGTTCCACAGTGTTTCAACTGCAAAGGATTTGACATGACATGCAAATGAGAGAATTACTGTAAGAGGCAAAATGCAACACCCATCGAATTCTCCAGCTTGGAAATTGGTTGACCATTTTTAACCAGACTTCGCAGCAGAAGATAGAAATCTAAGAAGATGGAATGAACCCACATAGTTTACAGAGTAGTGTCTATAGTGTTTGGCTTGTGATCACTGTTGTCTATAATCTTTTTCCTTGGTTGTGTATGAAGCAAAAATTTATGATGTTAACTTTTCTAATCTCTGGACCTAAATAGCCTAGCAACCATACCGATGTATACTTGGAGCTGTTAATTGAAGACTTGAAAAAGTTGTGGAATTAGGGCAGTAGAGATTTTTATGCTTATCGTCGAGAGGAGTTCACTTTAAGAGCAGTGTTGTTATGGACGATAAATGATTTTCCTACTTATGGCAACTTGGTCAGTTATGCAACGAAGGGATACCATGCCTACCCAATTTATAGTGAGAACACTTTTGCTCATCGCTTGTACAACGATAGGAAAATGAGTTTCATTGGGCATAAAAGATTTCTTCCTCCAAATCATCTGTACACGAAGCAAAAAAAGGCATTCAATGGGTTTCAAGAATTTGGAGAGCCTCTGATATCATTAACTGGAGAGGAAATATTGGAAAAGCTTATTGTTTGTATTTTCGACGACAAGGGCAGAGATAAAAAAATTTATGGGGATGACATTGAACACTGTTGGAAAAAGAAGTAAATATTTTTTTACTTAGAGTACTGGAAATATCTCCATGTACGACACAACTTGGATGTGATGCATATTGAGAACAATGTATGTGAAAGCATAGTTTGTACATTGCTTAATATTCCACGTAAGATGAAAGATGGAATAAATGCTCGGTTGGATTTAGTGGAGATGGGTATGTGCCTTACATACATGGAGCACGAACTTTTTTTTCGACTACATGTTATACAATATCCAAACAAGAGAAAAAAAATTTGTTGCTATTTGGAAGATCTAAAAGTTCGGAATGGTTACTCCTCAAATTTTAGGAATGTTGTGAGAATGGAGGACTTGAAGCTAGTAGGGATGAAGTCCCATGATAATCACACATTGATGCAGCTACTATTGCCTCTTGCAGTATGCCTAGAGCTTCCTAAAATGTGCGAGTTGCAATTGCAAGATTTAATTTTTTCTTTAATTCAATATGTAAAATGTCTATCGATATTGCATCCCTTGATGCCATACAGAGTGATCTTGTGAGAACTATGTGCTTGATGGAGAAGTTTTTTCCACCATCTTTTTTTGATGTAATGGTCCATTTAACTGTGAACCTTGTTCTAGAAGTTAGACTATGTGGACCAGTACATTTTAGATGGATGTACCCATTCGAGAGGTACATGAAAATATTGAAGAGTTATGTTCACAACAAAAATCGCCCAGAAGGTTACATTGCTGAAAGCTATATTGCTGAAGAAGCAATTGAGTTTTGTAGTGAGTACCAACGGGGGTTAGATGAAATTGGAAACCCTATTGGTAGATATCAAAAGCTTAATGACAAGGATGAAGTTGGTGCGCCTATTAAAGGTGGAAAGATGCAATCAATTGATCAAAAACTTTGGGAGCAAGTCCATATTTGTGTACTTTCAAATGTGCCAGAGGTGGAGCCATACAAGAGGTATGAAGTTTTATTGTTATTGCACTATATATTGCATGCACTCACATATGTTTTTAAGTCAATTTTTTTATTTTATGTATTGGCAGTTTTAATTTAGAAGCATTAAAAGCAGATAAAAAAAAGAGAGGAAAAAAGGCAAAATGGATTCAAGACGAACACAACCTCACATTTATGTATTGGTTGTGTGATAAGGTGTGCAGCCATATTTGCAATGTTAAAAGTGAATTATATAATTAATTATGTACTACTCCTCAATTTGCTAATCACTTTTAATTGATGTTAATAGATTGAAGCCGAGCGATGTCAACCAAATTGTACTGTGAATAAAACTTTGAGGTGGATTGCACAAGGTCGTCAATGGGTGGTAACTAAGTATGAATGTTATGTCATTAAAAGAGTTTGTTTCAACACACTGGAACGGGACAATAAACGTGTCACACAAAACAATAGAGTTAGGATAGTTGCTCAGGGTCTGCATTAGGCAACTGCAAAGGACAACAATCCTATTTTAGCATATACAACTTATCATGGTAAAGTACAAGAAATTTGGGATGTCAATTATGTTTGTTTCCGCATCACTATTTTCATGTGTGATTGGGGTGACAGTAGTACTGGTGTGAAAACTAATGATTTAGATTCTACATGTGTCAACTTCAACAAGATAGGTCACAATTTAGAAATGAGGCTGCAGGCGATGCAAAGTTGTTGCAGCTGCAATACATGAGTATGGAGCTCCCCTAAACAAAACCATTGTGTGTATGAACAACTTAGAAGGCTAAATTAATCGTTCCACAATATCGATTTCCATTAAAAGTTGAAACGATGTGTCTCCTGCATTGAAAGAAAACCTATGGATAGATATCAAGGTATTCCATAATAAAATATGTCTTCTTTCTATAACCTAAACCCGTAATAATTACTTTATTATTTATTAATTATTGACATTGATGTCATAGGGATATTCAGACAAAGACGACTCAAGCAAAGACCAGACTATTAGAAATTGTGTTGGAAAGTAGAAGAGGTTTAAGCATTGGTTGGATGAGAAGCATGTGAGCCCATACTTGGCAACACCCGAGGTCTTCAAGTACCCACCAACTCACAAGTATTCCTTCATCATGCAATAACAGTAGGATACATTTATCAACCAAAGGCTTGGTGAAGATTTCGAGGTAAAATGGACATATCATTTTGCATGTTTTCAATATTCATGTGTCAAATACTTTATACAACATCAATTAAGCATAAAGTATATGATTTCAAAAATTACAAAACTTAAGTGCGGATCAACCTGAAAAAAGACAAGGGAACAAATATCCCCATTGACTTCCTAGTAAAGGATATCCGCGGTAGGAGGCGGACTTGGTACGTACCATTCATATATATATATATTAATTTTAAGTTTTTTAATCAGAAATTTGTGACATTTATATATATGTCTAAATTTGCAGCAAGCTAAAAGAGGCACTGTGACAGGACCGCGCTACCTAAGTCCTACCTGAAGAACTTAATCATATTGATTAAATCCCTAAGCAGTCAAGAACAAATTTAGTCACTAAATCTCAATTGAAACTCCTAGATTGCCAGAAAATTCAACATAAATTTTGGCAGAATTTGGTCTATTTTTATAAGATTCCCCAACTTAAATACAAGTACCTACAAGTTCAAAACAATATTTCTACAATATTACAATCCACAAAAGTCTACCATATTTCAATTAATTCTACCACAATGCTTCAATATACATAATGTCCATGATATATATATAATTCAATTATATAACATCTCCCTAACATACTACAGTTTTACAACACAACTAGTACATAATCTTATATATTCTAAGTACATTAATGCTACCTCTAACTTGTTCCTCATGTGCTTACCAGTAACAAGAGCACAACTAACAGTCCAAGAACTACCTGAAATATATTTTAAATTTTTTTTGCAGGGATGAGTATTTGCTTACTCAGTGAGTAGAAATTATAATAAGAAAATAGTATTATAACTATATATAAATGTATATGAAAAACTAGTTTTTACATGCAATATCTTTTGAAATTAGTTCACCCTCTCAATTCCACATTACTTGTATATAATGTATTTATTTTATTTTATTTATGACAAACACGCTTTGAATTACAAATCAACTCACGAATAACCAGGTAATAACTATATATGAGAGACATTCCAATGAAAAGCCACAAGATGTATATATATGAACAAATCATTATATACCGGGCAGGTAAGCTAACTATTAAATTCTCGATGAAAAGCCTCCTGACGTATATGTGAACTAATCAGCATATATCGGGCATGTAATAACCATTTATGTGAAAAGTTATTGCCCTTTCATATATTCATAAAACATATACAAAATCCCATATTTCCAGCAATTCCAGCTTGGCGGCATAAACCATCGCGCAAGCATAAACATTAATCATACATCAATATATATTTCTCAACATAATCACTTCACTAGTTGGCAGCATCACACATCGCCCAAGTAAGATTTAACCACTTACCTTAAACCCACCATCATTTCACTCTTCTTCATGTCACCTCCATATCATTCCATTTGCAAATTTATATAATAATAATAATGTTTTCATAATCTACTTGAAATCATCATATAAAAAATTCCTTTAATATATATATATATATTTATACTAAAAAAATGATCATGTAATATATCTATATATATACATATACTTGTAAAAAAACTTATCCAAACACAATAACTATATATCTCTTAGTCATACAAAATTTGAATATATTACTAATTTATAAAGTGTATATATATATATACATGCATACATATATATATATATACGTTCTCACTCACAAAGAACGTCATGTTGACACCGATCCTCGGTTGAGTGCTCATTGTCGTTCGACCAGAGTAGTTCTTTCCTCTAGTAATAAAGTAAAATAATATTAAAAATTATTTTATTATGCCAATGTAAGGTAAAATCCCTTTAATAGCATTTCCGTATTACACTTATCTTTATTTGCATATTTCTTACTTATTTTCACTTCTTAGTATTTTAGTTAACTAATTGAATACCCACTTGTTCCATTTACTCAAGACTAAATATTACACTCACTGACTTTTTTCAACTATACTACTTAAGTAAATTTTCCTATCATATATAGGTTTACTGATTATATTTATTCCCACATGATTTCTTAAGATTAACACTTAAATCTTACTCTTAACATCATTTAGATTAATTACAACTTATTTCTCTATCCTCACACACTTAAACCTTTTAGTAAAACTCACTAATTCTGATGCATGCATCATAGCGTCATATTCTAGCATTGGAGCAAAAGATGATGACATCATCTTACCTAATAGACCAGTGATGCGTTCTCGAGCTAAGAAGATCAAAGAGGGAATGCTTGGAGTTGTGAAAAAATTATGGATGAAGATCGATTCAAGTTTCCAAATGATTTGAACACTTTTCCAAGGCCTAATGATGATTTAAGCATGTTGTCCAAGCAAGGGATGAAAATGGTAATGATGCTCGGGAGTTGCAGAGACGAACGACGTCATTTTAAAAATAACCATCTTATAATGGCAGTTTCGTAATTTAGCTATTTTTGGATTATAATGGCAGTTTCGTAATTTAGCTATTTTCAGATTATAATGGCAGTTTTGTAATATTTGCTATTTTCGTTTTAAGGGTTAGTTTTCAGCCATAGGATTACTTTCTTAATATTTAATGGTTTAGAATAATTCTTGATCTAACCCTAATCCTTATATAAAGGGGGATCAATTCCTTTGTAAGATAGATTTTAGTTTTTAATCAATTGAAAGAATTAATTTTCTTATTGCTCCTAGGAGTGTTCTTGCAAGGTGAGCAATCAATTTCTTCTTTTTGTTGCATTAGGAGTTGAATTCTCTTATCAAAGTAGAAATACTTTGTGGCGATTATTCTTCTCTTTCCCTAGCCTTCTAATCCATGTTTTTAGATACAAGTTATATAAGGGTTTGGTAGGGCGGGTTCTTGTTTCCAGTTATTGTTCAATATTTCTGGTATGTTTTGGGGTTTTGGATTCTTTAATCTTGGGGTTCCGCATCAAATTCTCAACAAAATACATAACCAATCCTCCACCATTCTTCCAAATCTCTAAACCATTGTTTATCATTAACCATTTTAATTACAACTCTTAACATATTACAACATTGTCATCAAAACATATACAAAAATTCAAAATCTCACTCGTTTTTCCTTCTCAAACTCTAGATTACAAAAGCCTATCATTATGTAATAGAAATAAGCATATAAAACATGTTTACCTCAATTTGGGGCAAAAACACACCAATTTTTCAGAAATCTAAAAATTCCCTTTGTGTCCTTTTTTGTCAAATCTTTAATCTAGCTTACTAAACTTACATTCAAAGCTTAGGTTTTGTAAAGGGGTGTGAGATGAAGCTTTCGGTACAAAGATTATGGCGAGAGGTGGCCGGAATCTTTTAATTTCCTGTCAAAATGGAATTCAGCCAATCTCCCCAAATCTTACACTTAGAGCGGTTCTAAGCTAAAACTAACTTCACCAAAGTGTCTAGAATACTTAAAAACTTATGGGTAACCTATTTCTAAACTTGATTTTGAAGAAATTTGAAGAGGATTAAATTTTTTTTCTCCCTAAAGCTTGACCGGCCACAACAATGGAAGATAAATGGGAATTTGCGTTGAGAAGGAGGAAGAAAGCTCACTTAATTCATTTTTTCCCGACTTTCTTATGTACCCTTCCTTCTATCCATATCTTCTTTTAACTTCAAGGGCATAATGGTCATTCTAGCTCATTTTAATTTATTTTCTCTCTTTATATATATATTAACTCTACTTAAAGAAACTAATTTACTAATTTTTAACTCTAAGTTTTAATTACTCTTAAATTAAATTCTAAGCATAAAGTTAAAATCTTAACAACTTTAATCATATAACAAAAATATTACTGTTATAATTATTTTATTTACATTGCATTTAGTATTATTATTATTATTAATGATATCACTATTTTTATTTTTATTTTTATATTATATATTATTTATTAACAATACCTTAATTAAATTAAATTAGTCACAAGACAAAATTAAACTCTAAGTACCTCATTAAACACTACTTAAGTGTTAGGGTGTTACACATCATCAAACCGATCGAGCGCGAAAGGCTTTGGATACGCGCAAGGACCAAGAAAGATGGATGGGTAAACTACTAGAAAGTTGAGTCCATTGTTGAAAACATTATGAGTTCTAAACCGCAAATTAGTGGTCATATATTATATTTTATAATGTTTGTGCTATAATTTTTTCCAAGTCAAATGAAATTTGTAGAATGCTTTGAAGAAGAATGTCAATCAAGGCATTCTTGATGCCTCTCCTCCGAATGATGTACTTACATAAGCCCTCGAGTCCGATGAGTATCTTGGTCAGCTTTGAGGAAAGAAAAAAGGCTTCACAGTCATGAATTATTTCAAAACATCTTAATGAAGCACACAAAAAAATAAGAACGAAGCCGATGTAGATGCAATGATAAAAAAATTGAAACAGGTCTTGAGTAGTTAGTTTGATGTTGTCTAGAAGAAAGGAGTAATGGACAACATCAGTGATCTTGCCACCGCATGCGGTCTTGACCGACCACCGCAAACACCTACACATGGAGCAGGTTTTGAGGCAGATTTTCACAGTCCTCAGATAGATGATGTTACCCATTTGGGAACTCAGCTTGTACCCCCTACATCAGTGGTTCCACCTAGTGATCCTACACATGTACAACAAGAGGTACGTGTACCATTATTAAATTCTTACTATATATTCGTATTATTTATAATTATAACTATTTGACATTTTCTTACACATGTACAACAAGAGGTACGGTTTGTTATGGTGTAGAATTAGGAACAGAGAATATTAGAGTCTTTGTGGATGCAGTGATTGATCTAGTTGTGTTGTTACCTATACAATCATTTGGCATGGTCTATGTTAGGGAGGCAGAAGGTCATTCATGGTGTGGCCTCGACAACTTGTTATTTTGCCATCCGGTGAAGTGTAAAATAATTCATAAAATTGAAAAGTGTCTGCATTGAGATTTTTTGTTTTTTTTTTTTTTGTGAAACTAACATGTATTTTATTTTGGTTGTAGGAATATGGGAAGAGGAAAATCTCAAAGGGCAAACAAGTGTTTGCAACCGGATCAACTAGCTCACATAGGTCTGAAAGGCCTACACCAGTACAGGTCGAGTTGGCATATGCTGATGCTGATGTTGACGATGCCAGCTCATTAGAACTTAGTCCTCCACTACTAGAGTTGTTAAGGCGGATCGAACTTTATGACGCTTATATGTTGTGGTTGACCTCCTTACCACTAACAATTATGGGCTATGAAGTATGGATATTCATTTCAATAAAAGATATCCAAGATTTTTGTTACATGCAAGAGTTGCAACAATCTTGCATTTTCTTCTACATAAGGTACGTAACTCCAACTTTATTGCATTCATTACTTATAGTTTTATTACTATATTTTTGTAACATACAAATTAATTATGCTACTTGTCAATAATAATTAACTGCTTAGGCGTTTACATTGTCAACTGATGGATGGACAACTGGGGAAGTATTGTTTTATACTCCTTGATGACATTGCCAATGTAGAAAGGAAAAATCTCAATGAGCGAGAACTAAAAATTTTGATGCGATGGAACGAAGCATCAAGGGGTCAACTATGGTTTTTACCGTACTGGTCAAGATACATAAGGTTTTCTAATAATAATATTATTACTTGAGTTTTACTAATAATGTACGCGTAAACTTAATTTCAATTTGTTTATATATTTTTATAGTTATCATTGGATATTGGGTGTTGTTAGCAGTTGCATGGTTTCATGATTTACTTCCAGGGAGACTTCAAGAGTTTGTTGGATAGGTAAGTCTGCCTAATTAATTATATGGATGATTATTAATAAAATTTAATAATTGATATTAAATGCTGATATTATTTCTGTTGATATATAATGTATGCGTACTGTACATATAGGACGTACTTGTCTTGGAACCGTACATTCAACGGACAAAAAAAAATTAAGGACAAAAAACTTAGATGGCCTAAAACAAAGGTACATATAGTACATAATGGTATACATAAATATATATATATATATTCATATATCTAAATACACTTTTAATGTATATGGTTAAATGGCTACTTAGCTATTTAATATAATGATTAACATTCTTGTATCACTTTTGTATAGACGGTAAAATAACAAATAAATACCAAATGCGGGTATTATGTGATGATGATCATGTGGGACATCATAGTAAATAATGTTACTCGAGAAAATTTAGCAGAGATTGTAATAATTACTAACATTTTTACACTTAATAAAAATTGATAATTATTAGTTGATACTTATTTAAACTACTTGTTTGGTCTGTATGTACAGTTTCAAGATGTAATTTGGACCCAACAGTATGTAGATAGTTTTAGAGTAGAATGAATAGCTACTTTGCTCCCATTTATAAAATCAAAGTAAGATAGTATATTCTAATTTATATATATACTTTTAGGCGACGAAAAACAATGTCGCATTTAATTATTGTATTTATGGAAATATATTAAAGTATGTAATTTTGTTGTTCACATTTTTTTTATATATTTGCATTTTTTTCTCATCTGTATTTTTTATTAGTAATTGATTTTCATTTTTACTAAATTAATCATTTGCAATAAATCATTCATTATTTTATAAAAGATAATGAAATTTAAATTTGTTTAGTTTTAATTAATAATATTTATAAATTTAAATTTATTTTATAAAATATTCAAATGAGATTTTAAGATATAATTGATTTATTGAAACTCTAAATTATAATAGTAAATTAATTTCTCTTCAATTATTTAAACTATTAAAATATAAATTAAAAATTAAATTATTTAATTTGTCACTAAAATTAAATTTGAATTATTCAACGATGTCTTATGTAGGATTTGCTGTGGTTTTAAAAAAATGGCCTAAGTAATTAGCAACAAATTATATTGGCGACGCAGTGCGTCGCCAACTAGTGGTATCAGTGATGAACAATGGTGGCCAATTTTTTTCAATTGGTAACACAGTGCGTCGTTGATTTAGAGTTTTTGGAGACGAAAAATTGTCACAAAAACTTGTCAATTGGCGACACAGTGTGTCACCAATTAAGTCGATTTTCGCGACGAATTTCCATAAAAAATAACACCACAATTGACGCCGTAGTGCGTCGCCAATTGACCAATTTTTCGAGACAAAATGTGTTGCCAATTGTGGTGTTATTCGTGAAGGATGTTTGTCACGAAAAATAGACAACCGCAACAATGTTTATGTGTCACTGTTTTTTAAATTCGAGACGTGTTTTATCTGTTGGAAATGTTTTACACTTTTAGCAACAATCGATTATGCGACACAATAACTTACATTGTCGTTTACAATTTGCGACACCGTTTTTACATTGCCTTTTAGCATTTAAGTTATAGTGTATGCTTCTTGTGGACTTAATGTTTTATTTTTCTTTCCATTTTCTTTTATTAGATTTAATTTGTTTGTTAGTGTCTTCGTAGTTAAGTGAAAGAAGAAACAAGAAACTCAAAGAGCAATCAAGAAGTGTATTTGAAATTGAAGAAAGAGGCAATGCATGAAGAATTGAAGCTTGAGAGAATGTTGCTTCCAAAGCAAGCTACCATCATCCTCTCAACTTTGCCCTCATTAAGAGAGTATTCTCTTTTCTTTCATGTTTTTGCCCTATTGCTTTTAAAACGTTGAGGACAATGTTCACCTTAAGGGTGGGGTGAACTTCAATGTTTTGAAGTTTCTTCTTGTTAATATTTTCAATGTTTTATTAATTTATGCATGATAAGTTTACGTAGTTAAATTTTTGTTTTTAAAAAAAGAAAAAATCAAACTTTTTAAAGTAAGGTTGTTTGTCATGAGTTTTGGTGGAGAATTTGAATGTTTTGTGTTTTTTTTCTTTCTAGGTAATCTGATAAGCCAATGATAATAACCATGATTGAAAATGCATTGATTCTTAGTTCATTGATTTGTGTTTGTTATGCTTAGATGCCTAAAAATTCATGTGTTATTTCTTTCAAACATTTTGAGCACATTGATTAAAGTTTTTCATGATTTAGATTGCATTGGAGAAGATTTACATGAATTAGAGTGCATTCTAAAAATTGCATGATTGACACTCGAGGTGAAATCCTAGGTTGATGCATTACCAAGAACGTAATGTAGGTCATCCTTGATATTGAGTTTCAGACTTTCAAGCCTACCTTATCATAATGTTATCCCTAGTACTTATTTGAGCTTTGTTTTTCATGGAAACCAAAATTACCTACATTTTTGAACCTAAATGAATATCTTTTACCTACCTTTTACATGTTATAAAGAAAGCTTAAATTGATTGATATGAATATGAAGTTAATAGCATGAAAGTGGTAGAAGTTGTTACAAAATAGTTTGTATGTGGTGATATGGTCTAAATAGCCCATGATTTGTATTCTTTCAATTCAAATATGTATAGAGAATTTAGTATGTGGGTGGGAAAAAAAAAAGAGGCAAGCAAAAAAGAAAAAATATTGCAACATCAATACAAAAAGAATATTTGTTGGTTTAAAAAAAAGTTTGAAAAGAAAGTGAATAGTTTTGTAAAGTTTAAAGGAAGGGGAGTATAAAATAATTCTTGTATAATAAACCAACATTAGATTTTTATTCATTAAAAATTGGTTTAAACTTTCTTTCTTATGATTTATTTACCCTCTTTTTTTTTCTTTTCTAACAAATACCCTTTAGCCTTTACATTACAAGCCAATAAAGACCCATTGATTCAAAGTAATATATTAGTCTATATTAGTGGAAAGTGTTCAATTATGTCAAGCATATGAAGTTCATAGCATTTTTATAATCTCTATTAGTGTAGGTTTGTTCAAGCATGAAATGAAATACATTTTTTTAATCTTATTCACACACACACTTGGAAGAGTTGATATATTGAAGGAATAAATAAGGTGTTTAAGTTGCATGATACTTTGAAGTTGATTTTTAATTGATATATTATGCAATCTATGAGGCATCCATATCATGTTTCTAGGAAAGGATGTTTCTAAAGTCTAATTTTTCTTTTTATATGCTAAGGGACTAACAAATGTTTAGTTTGCGGGTAGTTGATAAGCCTAAAAATTGCATCACTTTAGGCTCTTTTGTTTTTTACCTTAATATTTGTTAGATTGTGCTCACTTTGTTAAGAAATGCATTCATTTTTATTATTTTCTCTTTTGTAGGTAAAAAAAATAAAAAAAATCTTTGCAAAATCAACATAAAATAGAAGTATTTTGGTAATTTTGACATAGTTGAGGGACCAAGTTGCAAATTTTGAATTTCATTATTTACCAAAATAATTTTACAGCTACTTTAGTATTTTATTTTCTATGTCAATAACAAGCCCTTAACATCATATTAAATAATTATGTGTGAATAGTTTTCTTTTAATCCAACTAGCTCTGAATAACAATGTAGCCCACAAGATCCACTACTAGAAAAGTGATCAGTTGCTACAAGCGTTTTTTGTAGCAAATTCGCTATTTTTGTAACTGTTTCCTATTTAGCTACAAAATAAGTTCGTGGGTACGTCGTAGCAATTGGTGCGTGATTAATTGTCTACAGCTACAGAATTTTTTGGACTCGTAGCTAATCATGAACAGTAAATAAACCATACTCAACCATGGTTAAGCCTTTTTTCCGTAGCTAATGAGGGATTTTTCAGCTACGAAATTTATTGTCACTGTTTACTTTGAGCTACGCTATTGATTATGTAACTGTTTTACATTAGCTACACATAATATTTGTCACTACCATTAGCTACAACATATTATTTGTGAATTTTGGTTAAAAGCTACAAAATTAAAATTGTAGTCAAATGTAGTTGTCTGGATATTTTTGATCAAATGCTACGATAATATATATTGTAGCAATCCATTGCCAAATTAACTGATCCAAGAAGCAAGCATGGCGCATTTGCATAAACCAAGTAATTAGAGAGAGAGGGGAAAAAGCCAGGAAACTTTCAATAACAAATGAGAATAAAGAAATGGAGATTGTATATTTTTTCAATGAATAAGTTAAAGTATATTTCATAATTTATAGACATGAACTCATGCATCTCTGAGCAAAGAACACAAGTCATTAGTACAGACAAAAAATATATCTACGTCATCCATATTGTTCAGAAGATAAAAGTTAAATTTATACCGAGAACAAGGTTCCCCATGGAATCCTTAGTGGCTGTCATTGAAATAGACAAGGTTTGCCCGTGACCATATGCTTCTGAAGTCAAAATTCTGGGAGGTGGAGTTGCAATTTGATGGTTAACATATCCAGCCTCCATCAGACCATGATTAACTTTAAGGGAATCGAAATTCTCAAGCACTAACAGGTGACCCTGTCATGTAGAGTAAATATCAGATTAACTATGGCTTTTGCTTTCTGAACTATACTATAAGAAACACAAAGAAAATCCACATGATTTGCCTGCATATTTTCATGTCAACTGATGACTTGCTCCTATGCAAGGGTCAAGTTCAAAAGTGATATATGTCTCAACCTGTTATTACCAATGAGTCGCAAAGTAAGCACTATACCTAAAAGCAAAAACAATAGTAAAGAAAGAGAAATTAAAAGATGGAAAGCAGAAGAAAAAAAACTGTTCATACAAGGAAACAAAAAAGAATTTGAAGTTTAACTTTTTTTTTTTTTGGAAGAAACTCTAGTAAAGTGCTTATCACTTTTTTTCTCTACTCATCCACATATACTTCTTACCTCCCTTATCCCTAACCAAATCAATGAAAAGAATATTACGTGTTTGGAAAAATAAAATCAAGCAATATAAATAAAATTAGAATAAATCATTAGAAGTCATATGAGCATGCTTAATCTATTTATGTAAAAACTGTGTGTACATACATATAACCACCTTTTGAAAAAATGCAGAACCAAGTTGAGAATCCAATTGACAGTCACCAAGTACAAATGCAGCCCCACTATCTTCATCGACCAGGAGATCAGGTTCCGCTAAAAGCAAATCACCACCAGACAGAAACTCTGCTTTCAATCCAGCATCCTGTAGCAGTGTCACCCTCCTTTTCAACGCATCTAACTCTTCAGGGCTTGTACCAATTAACATGCTCCTTGCAGATGAGAATACTATATGGTTTTAACACTTAACTTATCCTTTAAAAGAAAAAGAAACCGCAACCTCCACACAAACACATCCTTTTTTATTTTGTTTCCTTAAGCAACATTCATAAGCAAACTGTAGAAGCTCATATGTCCAAAAACTCTATTCCTTCACCACTTATTCAACAAGTAAAATCTCAATTAGTCTACTCATCTGGGCACTTCTTCCTCAACCCGCCATTATCGTATAATTGCATTGTGAACTTTCAATTTTAGTGAACTCTATTATCTAAACATTGTAATCAATAAGAAAGAAACTAGGGCAAAGAAACACAACAAGAAACATCCATATAAAAGCAGAAAAAACAGTAATTTCTTTTGGGCTACCTGTATCCTTCCAACCCAAATGATGAAGAGGATCCAATCACTGTTCACGCATACTCTCAGCCAACATCAACCAAAGCCTTTGACTTCTCAAGGCCAAGTCCCATGTATCACCCCCAGGGGTTCTGTTTACCATCCATAAGTATCCCTGCCCTACAACCATCTCAAATGCTGGATACAAGGTCAGGGATTTCCTATAAAAAAGAATCAGACTTCACCAAATATACACTTTCATTAAACTCGATGAGTTCACAATTTTCTCTTTTTTTTTACTACGTTTTCTCGGAAACCAAACAGGAAAAATACAAGTAGAACAACAACATACCAGCACCGGTGGCACCAAAACAAGGCACAGCTTTGTCGACTACCTCGACGGATAAGTCCGACCCGATAAGGAACTGCCGAGCAATGGTCAACCCGATGATTCCAGCTCTGACTATGACGATGTCAAAAGTGTGGTGCGATGCATATATGGGCTTCGAATCGGGTCGTGCAAGCGGACCGGTTCGATTCTGTGGAGCTTTCTGGATTGATAACGGAAACGGTTTTCCGAGGAGCTTGGAGCCGAGGAAGCCCGACTGGTAGGCAAAGCTAGAGAATGGAGTTTTAGACAGTGAAACGACATCGTCTCTATGAAGGTTGAGGTTCAAGCAAAACTTTGAAGCTGAAGCCATTGCTTTCAATTTTTCAAGCTTCTTTTTTTTTTTTTTTTTTTTTGTGAGCGAGTGTGAGTAGCTTCCACAACAGCAGTCCAGTAGTCCAGTAGACGTTGGTGTTGGTTTCCTACTTTCCACCATTTCAGCTCTCAATTGTCTATTTTACACTTTGATCGTTTGAGACACTCCGGAGTAGGTGGAGGTAGAAGGGAGAAAATTAAATTGGTCAAATAAAAAACAGGACATAAGTTTTGTATATTTACAAAACTGCCACCAGTTTTAGTTTAGGTACAAATTATTTTGTAGGTGTTTATATTATATTTGAGCTACAAAATTTTTTGTAGCTAAAATACAGTATTACACACAAACTTAAGTGTTTGTAGCAAAAGAACATTACATTTTTAATTTTGGAAGGAGGGAAATTTTGCCGCCTAAAAAATTGAGGTTTTAGTTACAAAATTGAGCTACAATGAATGTTTTGTAGCTGATTTGTATGAAATTTGTAGTGATTAGCTACAAATCTGGAGAATGTGAGAAAAAACACCATTTAGCTAAAAATCAAAATTTTTATAGCTAAAATTCGTAGCAACTGCTCACTTTTTTTGTAGTGACATCAGTCTTCTCCAAATGTCAATACATTATTTCCGAACAAAATAAAAACTCATGAATCCAAGCAAATTTTAAGCATACTACTTCCATAGGAAAGAAACTTATTGTTGATCAGAAAAGCAACAATTAGAAACCATTAAATTTATGTAAGAAAATTACACACAATAAATTATATAAAAAATGTGAAACAAAAATCAAGACTATAGAAATCAAAGAATGCAGATGGGAAACAAGCATGAGTTTGGCATGCAAAGCAGTAAACATTATACCATGCAAGCATTGCTAAATCGAACTGAACTAGATTAAGAAAATTGAACTCTCAAGTGTTCAATGAAGCGTGAACCCAACAATAATGGAAACAAATCAAGCTTGCCTTCATTTTTCGTGCCATCAAATTCAAAAACTCAAAAAAATCTATGGTGCCATTCTGATCAACATCAACTTCATTGATCATGTTCTGCATTTCAACTTCAGTGGGATTGTGCCCCAGAGATCTCATCACTATCCCCAATTCTTTGGTAGTTATGCAGCCTATTTTGGATAACCATAAATGAGGATACCGATCAAAGTTTATCATTTATGAAAGTTCTATTGGCATAATAGGCGGTAGAGAATGAATATAACGTATCACAATAAAGTACGTCTATCCCACAAATCAACATTTCCAGATCTAACATCTATTCAAATCTGCTTACCGATAAAGATTAGTATGAAGTTCAACTTCAACTCTTATAATAGAAGTGGATATCATATTATATCCAAAGTGTTATATTAATTCACATTTCCTCTTTTATTCAAAATTTTGTCATTTTGTATCTTGGTGTTTATATTCTGTTTTGCAAGCCCATGTTTATTGTTAGGCCTAATCTCTGTCTCCATGATCTGCCTTGTTCAAGCCCATGCGTCTCAAGCCCAAGTTGCAGCACATGATTTCAGCATGACTTGATTCTCCTATATATTCATCTTATTCTTTAAGGTTTGTGAGATCAGAGAGTTACTGTTTGTTTGTGAGGGATCGTATTTATCCGTGTCTCTTCTTCTTTTTCCCGATTCTGTGTGATTCTATGTGTAATTTTACAAAGAAAGCTTTCTAGCTTTACTTCGGTGCTGTGTGTGTAGAGATTAAGTGTTAGATATTAAACATAGATTTATAATCTTTCAAACAGTATCAATAATATAGCAATTGCTCCCCACTGGAGCCAATGATGTAGGCAATTGTCGAACCTCATAAATCTTGTGGTTTCTGTTTTTTTGATATTGTTTCGATGTCATTTATTTAACATTTGGTTTCTCTTCATCTCTTTCTTCTAGAATTTGTTTCTTGTTTATTTCTAAAATACCTTTTAATTTTCTTTAATTTTTTTTTTAAATATTGTTTGGCTTTACGAAGATCTGAGAAGGCTCTGCAAGTTTTGTGTAGGTCTATAATGATTCGAGTAATTGATATGCTCTTTATTTCTCTAATTTCTTGTTTGTTAATTTGCATAGATCTGAGAAGGCTCTACACGATTTGTGTAGGTCCGTAAAGATTAGTGTAAATCTGTGTGTTCTTTGTTTTCTGTTTCCAAATCTAAAAAACCTAGGATTTTGATTCCTAGAGATTCTAGGCTTTTCAGTTGATCTCCTGGAGAATTTGATTTAGTTTTTCTTCTAAAGAAATTTGTTTATTTTCTTTGTCTTCGATTTGTTTTGAAAAAGTTATATACAGTCTCATTTTCCGATCTTATTTTAAGCCAGTTTTTTCATTCTTGAGGTCCTACGATACCATATTTTGGAAACATTTATTTTCCCGAAATCAACTTTTCTGTTGATTTTGTTTTCTAACTTGTTTGATTCGTTTATATACTCTCTATTTTTTCTTTTTGATTTATTTGTCTGCTTCAATTCTGAGTGAATATGTTTTACTATAAGTATTGTTTATTACTTTATGTTAAAATTTGTTGTGAAATACTTGCTCTCTATGTGATGACAACCCGTGTTGATGTTGAAATCTTCAACGGAAAATGAGATTTTCTCCTTTGGCGTAAGAAGATGAAAGTTGTTCTTACCCAAATGAAAGTGGCTAAGGCCATTGATCCTTCCTTCACCAGTGCTGTCTCAGGTGATAAGAAAACTAAAACCGATGAGATTGCTTTAAGTACTATCATACTACATCTTTGTGATAATATATTGAGAAAGGTAAATGATGTGAAAACGTATCTTTATATGTGGACTACTTTTGAAAAATTGTTTCTAACAAAATCTCTACATGATCATATATATTTGCTTGAACAATTATTCAGTTTTAAAATGGATAGTTCTAAAGACCTTGATGCCAATCTTGATATGTTTAATTGTATTTTGTAAAATCTTACTAATAGCAAAGTGAATTTTTCTAATGAACATAATGCTGTAATTATGTTAAATGCTTTGCTTAAAATGTATAAAGATGTGAAATATGTGATTAAATATGGTCGTGATACTTTATCTATTGATATGGTTGTTACAGCTTTGAGGTCTAAAGATTTAGAATTAAAATATGTTTCTAAAAATGAAGGTCTCGGTATTAAAGGTAAGAATTTCATTAAAAGACTTGTTAATCAAAATAACTTTAATTATGGCATAACCGGATCTAGGTTTGTTCCTAGGAATAATATGCAGCAAAATCAGAATAAATCACAAATGTCTAATAGAAAATGCTATTATTGTAAGAAACAGGGTCACTACATTCAAAACTGTTTTAAAAAGAAAAGAGATGAAAATGATAGGAAATTAGGTTTTAATCAGGGTAACTCTGATATATCTCAGTCTAATATTGATGTGAATAATGCTGAAGTTTTAATGGTTTCTTCAAGTTTGTCTAATGAAGAATGAGTTTTAGATTCTAGTTGCTCTTATCATAAGTGCCCTGATTTAAATGCTTTCCTGTCTTATAATACTTATGATGGTGGTCAAGTTCTTTTAGGAATGATATTTCTTGTAAAGTGATTGGAATTGGTAATGTTAAATTAAAAATGTATGATGGCTCTATTAAAATTATGTCTAATGTGAGACACGTGCTTGGTTTAAAAAGAAATTTAATATATGTTGGTATGCTGGATGAATCTGGTATGTCTTGTAGAACTCAGAATGGTTTTATGTATGTTAATAAAGGTTCTTCTATTACTATGAAATGAATAAAAAAGAATGGTTTGTATATTATGCTTGGTAAAACTATTATGGGTGACAGTAATGCTTCTGTTGGTTCTTATGTTAATAAAACTGTGTTGTGGCATAATAGATTAGGTCCTATAAGTGAAAATGGTCTGTATTATTTGTATAAACAAAACTTTTTTGGTAATGATAAAATGAATAAACTTGAGTTTTGTGAAAACTGTATTTTAGGAAAACAAAACAGATTAAGTTTTAATTCAAGTTCTCAAATAGCTAAATTTGTGCTTGATTATGTGCATGCTGATCTGTGGGGTCCTGCTAGAATACAAACTCAATCTGAAAATAAATAATTTATGTCTATAATTGATGATTTTTCTAGAAAAGTGTGGATCTGTTTATTAAAGTCTAAAGATGAAGCTTTTCAAAAATTTAAAGAGTGGAAAGTTCTTGTTGAAAATCAAACAAACAGATTTGTTAAGGCTTTGAGAACTGATAATGGTTTGGAATTTTGTAATTCTAAATTTGATAAGTTTTGAAAATCTGTTGGAATATTAAGACACAGAAATGTTAAACACATACCATAGCAGAATGGCATTGCTGAAAGAATGAATAGAACTTTGTTAAATAAAGTGGGATGCATGCTTATTTCATCTGGTTTTCGTGTTTTATTTTGGGGTGAAGCTATAATGACTGCTGCCTATCTTGTAAATTTGTCTCCTTGTACTGTTCTGAATTTTAAAATTCCTGAGCAACTTTGGTCTGGAAAGAGACCAAACTTTAGTAGACTTGGGGTGTTTGGATGTGCATCTTATGCACATCAATCTGAAGGAAAGTTAGAACCTAGGAGTGTCAAATGTGCTTATCTAGGGTATCATTTAGGTGTCAAAGGTTATAGGCTTTGCATTAGAGAGGGACACAATTATAAGGTTATCATCAGTAGGGATGTCATGTTCAATGAACAGTGTATGCCTTGTAGGGAGAAGAGTCAACCTGAGTCTCAAGAGTCCTTAGATAAAGAGTTTAGGGAGTTTGAGTTATTCTCTGAGGTGGAGAATAATAAAGAGGTTGAAAGTGAGTCTTCTTCTGTTGGTATGAGTGAAAATCCTTTAGAAATTGATAACCCTACTAAGATTGAAAACATAGAGCCTGAATCTGTGGAAACAAAAATAGATTCAGTTGTTCCTTGTCTTGACAACCTTAATGAATCATCCTCTAGTCATCTAGACTCACCAGGATATTTGCTTACTAGAGATAGGTCTAAGAGAAAGATTAAACCCAATAGGAAGTATGATCATGCTGAGTATATGTCCTATGCCTTAGTAACCCTTACTGACTTAAAGGATAGTGAACCTAAGTTTTTCTCTGAAGCTGTCAAGTCTAAACAGTCTAGACATTAGAAGGAGGCTATGGCTGAAGAGATGAAATATCTTCACCTAAATAGAACTTGGGTTCTGGTCACTCCTCCTCCCAATAAGAAAATTGTTGACTATAAGTGGATCTTTACGGTCAAAGAAGGTATGTTAGTTCAGAACCTTTAAGGTTTAAAGCTAGATTGGTTGCTAAGGGTTTCACTAAAGTTGAAGGTGTTGATTATAATGAAATTTTTTCTCCTGTTGTGAAATATACTACTATCAAAGTTGTTTTGTCTCTTGTTGTTAATTTTCATTGGGAATTAGAGCAACTTGATGTTAAAACTGCTTTTTTACATGGTGAATTGGATGAAACCATCTATATGAATCAACCTGAAGGATTTATGGTTAAGAAAGATGGTAAAGATCTTGTTTGCCTCTTAAAGAATTCTTTATATTGTTTAAAGCAATCACCAAGACAGTGGTATAAACGTTTTGATTCTTTTGTAGTTCAAAATGGTTTTATAAGAAGTGAGTTTGATAGTTGTCTTTATTTCAGAGATTTGTTTAGTGATAAAGCTGTATTTTTCTTATTCTATGTGGATGATATGTTTTTTTTTTTTTTTTTTGGTAAATCGTGGATGATATGTTAATTGCTGGTCCCAATTACAATGTTATTGAAAATGAGAAACATTTACTTCAAACTGAATTTGACATGAAAGATCTTGGTCATACTAAGAAGATTCTATATATTAGTATTACTAGAAACACGCTTAAACTTGAAATGAAACTTTGTCAAACATCTTATTTAAAAAAAGTGGTTTCAAAGTTTTCTATGAATACTGCTAAAGTTGCTACTATACTTTTAGGTGATCATTTTAAATTGTCAAGTGATCAATGTCCTGTTTTTGATTTTGATAAAGAGGATATGATATATGTTCCTTATTGTAATGTTGTTGGATCTGTTATGTATATGATGATATACACAAGACCTTATCTTTCTCATTCTATAGTGTTCTTAATAGATATATGTCTAATCTTGGCAGACCTCATTGGGATGCTATAGAAATTATATATAGGCAAAAGTAACACCTACAAAATGACTTTGTAGCTAAAATGTTGATTGGTGGCAGTTTTGTAAAATACATCTAGATAATGTCTTTATTTTTAATCTTATTCCCTTTGCCTCATATAACTCATATTTTCGACACACCGCCGAAGGTAGTAGTGTAACGGATAGTTCTAGTTTTGGTATGTTGAACTTTCACTATTGCCTTGGATGATTCAATCGTACAATACTGCATGGCGCACGACCTATATAGCTTAATGCATATATATGATACTAGCAAGAACTATCTTTTTTATTAACAAAAAGCTCATTTTTCGACACAGTGTTCTTCAACGATGGAATTCTAATATTAGACAATGGAAGTTTGATACACAACGGTTTCCATCTCAGCTTTTCAATAGACAATGTTATAATTAATTTAAAGCGCGGCATAACCTTTTCCTAGATAAGCATGGAGGTTAAACTAATTAAAGAGCTTCTTTATAAAGAGGCATGGAAGATTTGTATATTAAAATCTGTTAAGGAGAATGTTTTTATATGTTTCTCATTTTAAACAAGGTATTGTGATTAAAAAAATAATTATATTATAAAGAAAATATCCATATATATATAAGTATATATTGTGTAAGGAAATTAGGAATTGGATTTTGAAACATGCATGCATGGATGATGCAGGAGAAGAAAGTCTGTGTGTTGTATGAGCGCGCTGAAATCTCGGTTGAAATTGAAGAAAAGAGATATGGGAAGGTTGTGATATGTGAAGGAAACAATAGTCATTTGGATTCCTAAGATTTGAAATTAACATCACCACTTAATTTGACCCCTGAAATTAACTATAATTAAGTAGCATTAAATCTATTGTTTTTGTATTTATTAGGTATATTTAGTATCAAATAATCGTTATTTAGTTGTTTTTAAACAAATATAGAAAAATAAATCTTGGCCATGGAATAGATTGATAGAAAATATAAAGGTTAGGTGAAGTTTAAATGAGAAGAGAATCGATCATGGATCCTTTAGGTGCGCACAATTGCAACAAAAAAAAAAACTATATTTTCTTTTCTGTATTTAAAAATTTCCATTAATTCCTTAAAAGAACAAAACCAAAAAAACAAAACAAATCTTATACGTGATCTCAAACTTTCTTTCTCTTATGTATATAAGAACCACAACCCACCCTCCTTTTCTTTCATCAAACTTAAATTCCATTCCATTTGGCCTATTGCAGGGAGAATTTAGTAGCCATGAAGATCATAACAATAGCAGTGTTAGTTGTCATCCCGGTGTTGTTTTTGAGCTTAGAGGCAAAAGCTGCAAGACCATTAATAGGTACGAGTACCATAACTGTTATTGATCATTTCCATGGTGATTTTGGTGATGCACGTGCGAAGAAGATGTCGTTCTTTAAACCATATTTTGGTAGCAAAAGAGTAACTCTAGGAGGATAAAATTCAAATCATAATTCTCTGACATATTTTGGTAGCAAGAGAGTAACTCCAGGAGGACCAAATCCAGATCATAATTCATATTCTTTGTCATCTTTTGGTAGCAAAAGGGTAACTCCAGGAGGACCAAATTAATTCAGACCATAATTCTCTTCCAATTTTTGATAGCAAAAGGGTAACTCCAGGAGGACCAAATCCAGACCATAATTCACTTCCAATTTTTGATAGCAAGAGGGTAACTCCAGGAGGACCAAATCCAGATCATAATTCCTATTTTCTGCCATATTTTCGTAGTAAAAGAGTAACTCCAACAGGACCAAACCCGGATCATAATTCTTATTCTCTACAACAAAAAGATTGATTTAAGAATATAGATGATGGATTTTAAGAATAAGATCATAATTTTTATACTCAGATGAGTCATGGAATTATTAATAACTATTGGATTGAGTATTAGAAAGCACTCTCCTATATGTACAACTTCTAGTTTTTCATGGAAAATTAATATATTGATTATCTACTTATCCCTGGTTGTATCTTCTCATGTGTGTGTGTATAATATATATATATATATATATATATATATATATATATTATATGCAAATTCTATAATGCAAACATCCTCGTATTTTAAAATGTGAATCGTCACTAATAATTTTTTATCAGTGATAATATGCATTTTTAAAAGATGCAAATTTCTATACGATAGAAAATATATATATACATATATTAACATAATTCTATTAATATATTGATTATCTACTTATGCCTGGTTGTTTGTGTATGTGTATGTGTATGTGTATGTGTATGTGTATGTGTATGTGTATGTGTAAATTCTATAATGCAAACATCCACATGTTTTAAAAATGTGAATCGTCATTAATAATTTTTTATCGGTGATAATATGTATTTTTAAAAGATGCAAATTTCTATATGATAGAAAAAAATATATATATACATAGTTTCTATAAAAGTGATGTATTTTTATTTATTTACTTATTTCTATGTTTGAGGGGAAGGCCTTTCAGATAAGCTCAAAAAGAGTAATTAAGGTAAACAGAGAAACATAATCGATCTTTTTATTGACAATATGCATGCAAAGAAGAATTTTTTAGTAGTCAATGAAGGAAACTTGAAATTTTCCTTTTCCTTTTCATCCCCTCCCCCACAATTTAAGGCATTGTATTTCAAGAGGGTTGTCGATAAAGTATCTAACTGCTCTCTTAGCAATCCATGTATGGGGAGTGTCCAGTTGCACCGCTTTGAATCTAATAATGCTTCTTTCTAATCTTTTACCCTCCTCTAACCTTTTCAACATCATAAGACTTTTATTAAGGATAGTTTACCAGCTGTATAGATTTAATTCTATATTGATTTTATTCTACAGCTGTATAATATCGTTACCGTACATATACTTTGTTACTATAATTATTTCTATTGTTTTGTATATAAATGCAATCCTTATATCAATAAGATAATGCACAGCTTTTATCAAATTATTTCTTTTCTCTATTTCATTCTTATGGTATCAGAGCCGTGTGGCTTACACAAGCAAAAACCCTAACCTTTCTTTTTTTCCTTGCCGCCGCCTCCCATGAGTACAGAGCAGACCACAGTTGAGAAATCGGCATCCCCTACCAGAATGCCTATCTCTCAGTCTCCTCAACCTTCCTCCTCCATGGATGACCAGCTTATAAGTATCAATGTTGCAGCTCAGGCTCCAATTAAACTGACTCCTGCCAACTACACTGTCTGGCACTCTCAATGGTATTCTCTGCTTCTTGGGTATAATTTAATGGGCTATGTGGATGGTTCTATCATCTGTCCTATGGAGTTTGATTTGTCTCTCTCTTCTACTGTCCTCCATTCTCTTCGTCAAGATCAGCTATTATGCAGTGCGATTCTTGCATCTCTTTCTCATGAGATCGCTCACTTTGTCTCCTCCGCCAAGACCTCTCAAGCTGTTTGGTCCAAACTCAATACTATGTATGCGAAACCCCTCTCAGTCGATCTCTCAGTACATGTAACAAATTCAAACTCAAACCGACACTCTTGTTATGGCCAGTGCTCCTCTTGGTGAGGATGAAATAATTTTTCATGTGCTCAATGGTTTGGGGTCTGTTTAACGAGAAATTGCAGCTGCAATCCGTGCACGTGATACTTCAATTTCTTTTGCCGAGTTACATGACAAACTAACAGACTATGAAGATTTTCTAAGCCGTCAATCTCCTGGCTTCTCCAATGACCATTCCCATCCTGTTACTATCAACTATGCCTCACGCAGTGGGTCTCTACGTGGATCGTTTCAAGCACACCGTGGTAGACGTCAACTGACCAACTCACAAATGCGGGCTCCTTTCAATGGTGGACCACGTGGCCCTTCCAATTCCTTTCGACCCTCTTTCAATTCACCATCTCCGCAAGTTTTTCACGGTCAATCCATTACTCGCATCGTGATAGGACCCGCACTACCCAAGTCCTGCCTGTAGGACTTAATTACCCTGATTAAGTCCCTAAACAGTTAACAACTACATAATTAACAGTTCCACAACCCAAACTCCTAAATGCCAAAAATTTTAATAGAAATTTCGGCAGAGTTTTGTCTATATTTATAACATTCTCCAAATTATTTACATGTACCTGCACGTCCAGACAATATTTCACAATAATCCAATAATTTCTCATAAATACACCCATATACATAATCTCCATAACATATATATTAAAATTGGATTACACAATATATCTCTAGCATATTACAATTTGCTACTCAACTAAACTATGACACTACTACATCTAACTCGCTCCTCCTGCACTAACTAGTAACAGTAGCACGGCTAATAATCCAAGAACTACCTGAAACATAATTAAGAATTTTTTTGGTGGGGTGAGTACTTGCATACTCAGTGAGTAGAAACTAAATAGGAAAATAATATTTTCTTCCATACATAACGTATATGAAAATTGGTTTGTTCATGCAATCTCCTTGGAAAGTAGTTCGTCTTTCAAATTTCTGAATTTCCAAAATATTCATATATTTATATGTACATATATATTTAACATAATTAATATATTTGTTTATGTCAAAATGTCTTGAAATATAATATAGCACACACAATCAATGCAACCAAATATATGAGGGACATTCAGTGAAAAGCCACAAAACATATATATACGAACACATCATATATATACCGGGCGGGTAAGCTAACTATTAAATCCCCAGTGAAAAGCCACAGACATATATGTGAACAAATCATCACATACCGAGCGGGTAATAACCATTTCTGTGAAAACCATTGTCCCTTCATATATTCACACATATATGCAATTCATAATCTTAGCTTGGTGGCATAACTCATCGCACAAGCATAAATAATATGGCAGCATAAACCATCGCCCAATCACTTGGCGGCATAAACCATCGCACAAGTACAATTAATCTGGCGGTATAAACCATCGGCCAATCACTTGGTAGCATAAACCATCGCACAAGTATATCCAATGTCAAACCTCCCTACCCGGCGGCATAATCATCTCCCAAGTAGTCACCAACCTTGTTACACCCTACTCGGCGGCATACTCATCGCCCAAGTAGTCACCACATAGGTGCCATGCATTTATGAATTCACACAAAATAATCACATTCATAAATACTTACTTTAAATTCATAATTAAAGCATTTTTTTAAACATATGTATAAATATGTATGTATTTATTCCAAAAGAAATAACAATGTAATATATAAATCAATCTATATATATATATTGTAAAAATTATTTAATCACAAAATATATTTCTTAATCATATAACCTTTGAATATATTGTAAAACCAAAAAATAAATGTATATATTCATGCATTTACATATATATATATATGTGTTCCCACTCACAGAAATGTCGCGTTGACGTCGATCCAGGGTTGGTTGCTCTTTGTCATTCGACCGGAGTAATTCCTTCCTCTAGTAATACAATAAAATAATATTATCAATTATTTCATTATCGTAATGTAAAATAAAACCCCTTTTATCACCTATTTTCATACTTATGCAATTTTTCCTCTAATAACATAGGTTTATTAATTATATTTATACCCAAATGATTTTTAGAGGTTAATACCTAAATTTTCATCACAATTAATTTTCCAACTAAATTTATATCATCAACCACTTAAATTTTCCAATTAAAATTACTATCTCTCAACTAAATATAAAATCAACATTCACAATTCCTCTATATCTCTTAATTATAACTTATTACATTAACTACAATCACAATTCATAATCTATCATCATAATTTCATCAAAACACTTTCCAACCACTCACAAATTTCTCTAAATTTCCATTCTCCAACTCTATACTACAATGCTTATCATTATACAATGTAATTAAGCATAAGAAACATAATTTACCTTCAATTGGAGTCAAAATTTCACACTTACTCCAGAAATCCAAAAATCCCCTTTGTATCCTTTTTGTCAAATCTTTAACCTAGCTCACTAATCTTTAATTACAACACTTGGGTTTTGTAAAGGAGTGAGAAATGAAGCTTTTGGTACAAATATTCCGGCGAGAGGTGGCCGGAATCTCTCAAAATCCGGTGAGAAAGAAATTCGGCTAAATATCCAAAAACTCAAGCTTATGATAGTTTTCAGTTAAAACAAACCTCACCAAAGTGTTTAGAAGGCTCTAAAACCTATGGGTAACCTATTTTTAAGCTAAATTTGGAAGAGATTGAAGATATACAATTTGTTTTTCTCTCAAAAATGGTGGTCAGCACTCACAGAGATGGAGGAGATGCTCTCTGCATGAGGAAGAAGGCTGGAGGCTTTAATTCAGATTTTTGCCCCAAATTTTCCAATTTTGCCCTTCACTCAATAACACATAATTATTTAACTACAAGGGCAAAATGGTCATTTGGCNTGTGATTCCCACATGTCTACCTCATGTGATTCCCAAATGTCTCCCTCTTCTACTACTTCAGATTCTAGAGCGAGCCACTTGTCACCGTCTGCTCTCTTGCCATCCATTGTTGAGCCCACGACGTCCTATCACACCGATCCCTCTTCCACAGTTCACTCGTCATCTACTATTGTTACTCGATCCAAAAACAAAATTTTTAAACCCAATCCTAAATATTTCACTGTTATTTCTTCTTCCTCTGATCCTACAGTTAAGCCATCTTCAGTTTCTCAAGCCTTAAAACAACCTCAATGGAAAGTTGCTATGCACTCTGAATATAATGCTCTGTTGGCTAATGAAACTTGGGAGTTGGTTCCACCCTCACATCTTCACAATGTCATTGGTTGTAAGTGGGTTTTTGGTACTAAGTTTAATTCTGATGGCACAGTTGACAAGTACAAAGCTCGTTTGGTCGCTAAAGGCTTTCAGCGTCCGGGCTTTGACTACACTGATACTTTCAATCCAGTTGTTAAACCAACTACAGTCTGCATCATGTTAAGCTTAGCTGTCTCCAAGGGCTGGCCTCTTCGTCAATTGGATATCAACAATGCCTTTCTTCAGAGTCATCTTTTTGAGGATGTCTATATGCAGCGACCACCGGGATTTTTCGATGCTACTCACTCATCCTATGTTTGTAAGCTTCACAAAGCAATCTATGGTCTTAAACAAGCCCCGCGTGCTTGGTATTATGAGCTCAAGTCTTTTCTCTGTACTCTTGGTTTTGTTCACTCTCGCTTGGACAACTCTCTTTTCCTTTATTCGAGGTCGGGTATATACCTTCTGCTTTTGGTGTATGTTGATGATTTGATTTTGACTGGAAATTCCTCCCATATGACTTCTAGTATTATTCATCAGTTGAGCACACAGTTCTCTCTCAAAGATTTGGGACCACTTCGTTACTTATCGAAGTCGCTCATGCATCCAATGGTATTTTTTTGTCTCAACGGAAATATATTCAAGATCTCCATGCCAAAAGTTCCATGAGCGATGCTAATGCTGCTGCTACCCCTCTTGCTATTGGCACTTCTTTGTCTCTTACAGATAGATCCAATTTGCATAATGCTTCTGAATATAGGCAGGTGGTGGGCAGCCTTCAATATCTATCATTTACTCGGCCTGATATTGCTTTTGTCGTCAACAAACTCTCCCAATTTATGCACAAGCCTACTTCGGTCCATTGGAGTGCTGTTAAAAGAGTCTTGCGCTACTTAAGAGGCACTATTTCTCATGGTATCTCCTTCCGTCGGTCTTCCCCTTTGTCTTTACATGCTTTCTCTGATGCCGATTGGGCCGGTGATAAGGATGATTGTACCTCTACCGGCGTCTATATTGTGTTTCTTGGTTGTACTCCCATTTCTTGGAGCTCCCGAAAGCAGCGATCAGTTGCACGGTCTTCTACTGAAGCCGAATATCGATCTGTTGCTTTCACTGCTGCTGAACTTTGCTGGATTCGATCTCTTCTTTCTGAACTTGGTATCCACTGTACTCAGCCTCCTGCCATCTACTGTGATAATCTTGGTGCTACTTATCTTTGCTCGAATCCTGTTTTCCACTCTCGGATGAANTCCAAAATTTAGGCTACTTGTTGAAAAAAATTTCTGCCATCACATCAAATCTTTTTATTCTGATAATGGCGATGAGTTTATTAAATTGAAATCCTTTTTTGAGTCTAATGGAATTTCCAATTTTCTTACTCCTCCTCATACCCCACAACACAACGGCACTGCTGAACGCCGTCATCGTTCTATCGTTGAAACTGGTCTCACACTCCTTCATCAAGCTTCTCTCCTTCTCAGTTTCTGGTCATATGCTTTCTACACTGTTGTTTACCTTCTTAATCATTTACCTACCCCTATTATATCCATGCTCTCTCCCTTTGAAAAATTGTTTAAGGCTCCTCCTAATTACTCCAAACTTTGAGTCTTTGGTTGCCTCTGTTATCCATGGCTTCGTCCTTATTCTCGTCACAAGCTTGATCCTCGGTCTTCTCCATGTGTTTTTCTTGGTTATTCCCTTAATCAAAGTGTATACAAATGTTATGATCCTACTACTCGTAGGTTATATTTTTCTCGTCATGTATCCTTCGTAGAGCCTTCGTTTCCTTACAGTTCTATAACTTTCACTCTTCCTCGTGTCACCACTCAGTCTGTTGATTCATGGTCTACTATCCCCGCATTGTCTCCCCTGTCATCTCTCTACCTAAGTCTCCTACATGTGCCCCACCTACTGTGCATACACCTGAGTACATGCCTATGCCTTCATTCCATTCACGTAATCTCTCCTCCCATGCACCAAATTTGCCCACGTTACCACCTTTTTCCCAAGCACCCATGTCACCCCACTACAGGTGATTCTCCAACTTCACCCATGTCCGATTCTTCTTCATGTGCATCCACGTCTTCTACATCATGTGATTCCCACATGTCTACCTCATGTGATTCCCAAATGTCTCCCTCTTCTACTACTTCAGATTCTAGAGCGAGCCACTTGTCACCGTCTGCTCTCTTGCCATCCATTGTTGAGCCCACGACGTCCTATCACACCGATCCCTCTTCCACAGTTCACTCGTCATCTACTATTGTTACTCGATCCAAAAACAAAATTTTTAAACCCAATCCTAAATATTTCACTGTTATTTCTTCTTCCTCTGATCCTACAGTTAAGCCATCTTCAGTTTCTCAAGCCTTAAAACAACCTCAATGGAAAGTTGCTATGCACTCTGAATATAATGCTCTGTTGGCTAATGAAACTTGGGAGTTGGTTCCACCCTCACATCTTCACAATGTCATTGGTTGTAAGTGGGTTTTTGGTACTAAGTTTAATTCTGATAGCACAGTTGACAAGTACAAAGCTCGTTTGGTCGCTAAAGGCTTTTTTCTTTGATTTGATTAAATTGTTTATCCAAATGTCTGACATTGTAATTTGGTTTTGTATTTATCATGTTACAGGTATGCTAGCATCGAAGGTGTCACCAAAATTGAAGATGCATGCAAAATTCAGGCATTAGATTTTGGCTTGATAATTAATAGGAGTTCAGTTATTTGAGGATATATAGGTATTTGAGAGTTGTTAGTATAGAAAATTTGTATCAAATTTCAATGTTACTATTGTAAAAACATTTAGTTTTAACAGCTAATGCAATTGATATGAGAATTAATTACTTGAAATCTTGTAGTGTACTTTTAGTATATATGTCGATGATTTGCCTAAAATTAATTTGTATTTAATTAGAATAAGCTATTTGCAAGAGTCACTGACTTGAGCAAGCAAATTTATTAAAAAAAAAAAGAAAAAAAACATAATTTATGAACATAACATAATTATCATGTAAATACTTAGCTATGAATATAATTCGTAACTGAATATTTTATATTTTAACTGAGTATTATATATTTTGTAGAAAGTACAAAATAAAAGTTTAGCACAAAAATGGTGTAGCTATTGATTACACTGAAAATTATATGCCGTAACTATTGGAATATAGTGACAAAATCATATTTTATAGCTAATGCAATACAGGACAAACTTGCATTCTGTAGCTATCTATCAACAATGACTAAAATTCAATTTCATAACTGAAGACTCATCCAAGGATGTAATCAAAAATTTAGATCTCTTTTGTCAAAAATATGTTTGTAGCTATTTATGATATGCGTTAGCTACAAAATATGTAATCATAGAAAAAACTGAAATTAGCTAGCTTCGAGATATCTCTTTTAATTTTTTAGATGCTGAAAATGATTGGTGGACCTACAGGCTACAGCTTCGACCTAGCTATACACGATATTCGTAGCAAAATAACTTTAGCTACAAAAAATGATGATTTGCTAAGAAAAAAATAGTTATAGGTATCTCTCTCTCTCTCTTTTTTAATTGAGTAATTCAACCAAAATAATCATTGAAGTAGATTTATAAAAAAAGAAGAAGAAACTTTGTGGTCAATATTTGAGCTAAATGTTAATGCAACTAATAAGAATTATGGAATTTAATGATGATGATGATACATGCATCATATATATTCCATTCAATGCATTTAGCCGGCAAGCTAAAAATAATATTACGTCCTTAATTTGCAGCATCTTTGCATGAGGTAGCTACAGAATCAATCAAATTTTTTTGTTAATTTGTAAAATCATAAATAGAAAGGAGTCAAACAAAAATTTTAGAAACAAAATATTATCATTACTAATGAGCTAAAATAGCTAGTATAATATGGAACGGCAAAAATATGTTTACAATACCTACGTATATAAATTGTTTTTTTTTTTAATAAAAAAAGGATAAAAATATGGCAGGTACATAAACGGAAAATATATAAAATATTGATAGTACATATATAATATGTTATGTACAGTATCAAATATTTATTAAAATTACCGTAAATTATAATTAAGTATTTAGAGGTGTTGGAGGAAAAATAACTAATGTACAGTATCAATTTAGAGATCAAGTGTATATAGCACTTTATCAAGTGACATTCAAATTTAGTTTTTTCATTTTTTATTATATCAAAAATTTAAAAAAACAATTTAAAAATATAAAAGAGAAAAGCTATAAATGAATTTCAAATTTTCTTTTCTGTTTTGCAATTTTTCTTTTAATTTTTGGTACAATAAAAAATGAAAAATATCAATTTTGAGGGTCACTTGCTATGCGCACGTAATTTTTCAGTTGACGGAATTTATCAATTTTAACTAAATTGGACAAATGTATATTTTTTTTTCAAATGACAGGATATCAATTGCACAAATTAATTGTACAGATTTCTATGTGAACAAATTGAATTTTAAAAAATTAAAATGCATTAAGACCATAAAAGAATGAATGAGATACTAATTCATGAAGATATGGATGGAGATTGGTCAAATGAACATCTATAGCAAACAGATTCCTGCTGTTTGTTTCTGAACATACCATATTTTAGATATATTTTCCCCCTAAAAAAAATACTATATTCAAATATGCTTTATCGTAGAATCAGCATTGGTACCTTCCATTTGGACTTTTTTGTCACAGAGAATTCTTATCTACTTAATTATAGTTAATTAGCTCCATAAATTTACCACAAACATATTATTCCCCTGTTTTAATTTTATCCAAAGATTTCTTATCTACTTCTCCTTTGGCAAAGAAAAAGTAAAAAAGGGGAATAATATGTTTATGAGATTCATTTCTTCTGTCGGTCTAAATTTGTGTTCTGCCAGACAGTTGAGTTTTGGCTTAACAATTTTGATATCACATACAGGGCCCTTATTTGGCATCGAATCTGAAATGTTCCTTCTGGCTCTTAAATATCAAATTAGCCTATAAAAGTGTTCGGACACTGTTTTTTAAAGTGCTTTCGACTTTCAAAAAAATTTCAGGCCACAATTATTTTTTTCTTTTAACCAAAGTTTTAAAAAAACAGTAACAAAAATTATTCCAAACGGAATTATAGTATCATATCAAGTTTTGAAACAATACATATTTGAAAAAGCCAAGTGAGATCATATAAAAGATTCATGCCTCTGAAGTTCTATATGAACAAGGCTCACACTAAGAGTTAAAATGAAATTTTTTTGGAAGCTGCAATGGAAAAACAATAATCAATTTGATTATGGGTTTTTTTTATATAATTTTTTTTTTATCAATAAAATCTAATATGGAATGGATGCAATCTCCATTTCATTTTTCTCATTTATGGATAAAATTAACTGACCCTAATCAAAAGAATTGTAGAGCAAGGACGAATATGTGGTAAAAGGGATGAGAAATATTAGTATTTCACATTCACCATAAAAAATCAACAATAAGAAAAATGCAAACGTTCTTTTTTTTCTTGGTACGGATGTCCAAATTTCACAGCAATTGAAGAAAAATGCCTGCAGCTGAAAAATTTAAATTTTGCCACATATCATTATTCATAGGTTATGTTAAATTTAACTAAAAAAATGCAAAATTTTCATTTTAATATTCATTTTGGATGATTTTATCAAAAATATTCATTTTGGGTGTTTCGGCCCATACCACACCCAGTCCAAATTTTTTGAAAAGCATGAGAAAATTAAATTTTCTATGACTACTACGACTCAAAGATAAGAGCCCTGACAAGACCCAACTCACCTAGATTCTGCCTGCATGACTTAATATTTCTATTAAGCCAATAAGCAGTCATTTATTTTTACTAAACCATTATTAATATAACTAAAATCAACAGACGGAAAAAAAATTTCTATACTGCCAGAAATTTTATTAAAAATTTTTGCAGCATTTCGTCTGTTTTTCTGACATTCTCCAAATACATATAATTATAATCCTGCAAATAAAAGCATTTCTATATATTATCCAACTACCAGCAAACATTTTCCAATCAAAAACCACATCTCGGTAAAATAACTTAACATTCAAATAAACACATCAATTATATTTTTCCGTAGCTGAACTCAGTCTAAAAATAAACTGAGCTGCCTACATATCCTTATTAATAGGGATTAAGCTACCTGTAGTTCTTAAAGCATATTTACACCAAATATGCCACTTCTGATACAATTTCTATTCAGAAGTCAACTTGACAAATATATATTCTAACCCACTTTCAATCACCTCAATAATCCAAAATAAGCTCTAATAATTAATAAGAAGCTTAACCAAAGTAAAACACATAAATATCAATATATTCATCACACATTCCTCACTTATCATATTTTAATCACTTTTAATTTCATCAAAGCTTTTCAAACAAATTTAACAAGATAATAACCATAGCTTGGCGGCATAATTCCTCGCCCAAGCAAATAACTCCCCTACTTGGCGGCATATCCCCTCGCCAAGCAGTCATCAACCATATATATCATGCATTTATGAGTTCACATGAAAATGATCATATTCACAACCATTTATTTTAACTCCATAAATAAATAAAATATTCAATTAAACACATGTATGAATATGCATGCATTTATTTTAGAGAAAATAACAAGATAATATATATATCATACATTATTCATTATCAATTTAAATTCACAAGAAAGGGTAACCATCATAACGATCCTTCTCCCCAAGGCATCGTGGTGGAAATGGGGTATTGGGTAACCATGGTATCACAACCATCATCACGATCCTTTTCCCCAAGGCATCGTGGCGGGAATAGGGTGCAATCATCACGATCCTTGGTCTCTAGGAATCGCGGCATTTTAAAGGCTTTCATATGGCCGAGGGCACCCTCTCCAACATCATAACCATCATCATCCACATCACCGTACAACATCTCCAAATGTATCCCACAATCTCCATATATTCCATAACAATCCTCAACCACATTTCCAGACAACACATCAATCTGTAATTCCATTCAAATCATCATCCATAACCCAAAATCCACATAATAATTATCACACATACAAATCAGTTATCCACATTAAATAAAAGAGCACATCAACAATCATTAATTAAATTAACTACCAATCACAATTCATCCACTCATTAATCAAACCCATATATATAGTACATTCCATAACTGCTATCAATAAACATAAGTTCAGTTTACATCATTCTAAAGCTAGAAACAACACAAAGCAACTCACTTTACCCAAAATACAATTCATAAATCCAAATTACTTCACATCGGCAACCGATCACAATTTCAAGAACACTATCACTTTCAACGAAGTCCAAAATCAAGTATTTCATAATTATAAGTGCTTAAATATGAATATCATGCCAACTATTCAACATTTAACTAGCCACAACCAACATAACTTGAAATGCACAATTAATCCATATCATACAGTATATAAGTATATATATAAAACCGAATTACATACAATCTATATATAATTCAAATGCCCAAATAACAATAATTCCTACCTTTTCTCCAAACTTTCCCACAGTCACACCCTCGTATGCTATACCTATTCATATATAAATTGAAATTAGCTCCTCACAATCATAGCAATTTAATTGCTTCAGAAATTATTATCAATTTAACAAATATCCCATTACTCAACTAAAATATGCAAATTATATATCAAACTGAAGCTTGAGAAGTGTAGCAAATAATCAACAACTTATCTTGTCCGATTGCCGCTGGTGATGGCAAAAATATGGCCTGAAAGTCATGGCCGACCATCACTTCTTCACACTCAACTGGGAAGGATTCGAAAAGAAAGGATGGTGGATTCGGCTTCAAGAGGTCCAAAATAGGGGGAAAGAATCAACCCCGCAACTGGAAGCATCCGAAATCCAGTGATCATAGGAGAAACGGGTCCGCCGGTTTCTTCAAACTTTTTGGTGACTCATAGGGTTTCACAGCCAAAGCTTGGAGGGGAAAGGTAAAGGGCGACATAGGCAACCTTTCCCGGGTGGTGTTTGGCCGATTCCTTGCCAGAATCCGGCGATTGCAGACAAAAGGCTAACCGGGTTTATCACGTTTTCTGGAAAACTAGGCTGCTCCACTGGCTATCACCGGCACTGTTGGGAAGAGGAGGCCTCCAGCTCCAAGTTCTGAGTGATTTTCGACTCAGTCTGGCTAGAAAACAGCCGTTGCCGGTGAAGAGAAGGGAGGCGTGAGGTGGGTTTGCACGAGCCAGCGTCGGGGGGGGGGGGTCTCTCTCTCCAGACGGTTCTGGAAAATTTAAAAAGGTGATGCAAGGGCAATTTAGTCATTTCCCACTCTTTTAATGTTAGCCTTGAAAAATTATTAAAATGCCCCTCGCACTATTTTAACCATAACTTCACGGTCTTAGCCCAGAATCAAACATACTACCAGTCTACGGACTCGTATCGATTAGCTCTACGCAGCGGTACCACCGTCAAAGCCAAAGCATATCCACACAAAAAGCCAACTATGGGCCCACTCATGGTCAAACTGGTCAAATTTGGTCAACTTTGAAAATTGTAGTATTTTCTTAAAACGTGATGTTACAAGCCCTGTACTAGTGAGTCGAGGCATGAGCCCTACCACTCTCATTAAGCCACATTAACCTGGGTCATCAACTTCAATTACACTCATTGGTTTCTTGAGGAAGGCTAAAAAATACCACTCCGATAGTCAGATAGCCGAAGTTGATGATCTGCGTTAACCTGGTGCAATGAGAGTGATAAGGGCTCCTAGCCCAACTCACTAGTAAAGGGCCCCAAACAGTGAGTCAATGTAGTCATAAATTTTTTTTTTCATTCTTTTCAAAAAACAATTGGTAAAAATCTCTATCCCAACTTACTGCTAGATAGGGGTGGGCAAAATCGAACCAAATTCTTTTGGTTCGGTTTGATTCGATTTGTAGAGGATAAACGGTTTGGCTCGGTCTGAAAACCATCCAAACTGCCACAAATGGTTTGGTTTGCAGTTTGGATGGTTTTTGGACCGAACCAACCCAAACCGCCACTAATATATAATATATATTTTTATTATTAATAATATATATTACTAATATATATTTTTTTAATATTTTTTTATTATTAATGGGTAATTTTGAATTTTTATATATATTTTTTATTTGATTATTTTTAGTTTGGATTTTGAATTGTAATATTTTTAGTTTGAACTTAGTATTGTAGTATTAAAATTAGTTTAAACTTTAGAATTTTGACTATATTATTAAATTAAATTTGGACTATAAAATTAAATGATGGATCATTGATTTTTATTGTAGTCCTATAGATTAAGTTTGCACTATAAAATTAAATGCTGCAACCCAAACCGTTTCACTAAACCGAACCAAATCGTTCATGAATAGTTTGGTTAGATTTGAGTGGTTCTAACGGTTTGGTTTTGTTTGTTATTAAACTAAATTGCCAACTACGATTTGGTCTTAATTTTTATGAAAAAATCCGTCCAAACCATACTGTGCCCACCCCTACTGCTAGAGAGGTAGTCATAAAAAACCTTGAAAATGTTGTTATGCTTTTCAAAATTTTCTGAATAAATGTGGTAGAGGCCTTTACCCCTACTCACAAGTAGGAGCCTTGCCATTAAAAGAAGTAGTCATTAAAAAAAATGACTTTTCATATTTTTTAAAATTTTCCAACTATTTATGGTAGGGTAGCTCTTATTCGTCTTTCTCCGGTGACCAAACTCATTACCAACAAACAATCACAGCAGAAAATGTTGTTCTAAACTTAAAATTTAACACTAAAAATAAAGTTTTGATGACAAAAAAAAAACCTATTTAACTAGATTTTAAAAAATTTACTTCCTGTCACATAGAAACACCTAAAATGAATATTTTTTTATTAACACATCAAAAATAAATGGCAAAATAAATATTCTGCTTTTTTATTTAAATTTATAGCGTTTAAAAAACTCAAATACAAATAGAAATAAAATTAAAAGATAAAAATATATTAGATCGGTTTTGTTAGAGTATAGATATACAAAGGATAAAGACATTTTAGAAACTATTTCAATTTACTCAAAAGACCACCGAGATATTCGACTTAGCTCCCAAAGGTAATCTACCACAATAGAGCGAGCATTTTTCTTCACTGGCCACCATTCGTGGGCTTCCGTACAAGAAACCCAAAAGGCAAATAATTATATGCAGATAAGAAGGCCCAATCAGTTTAAGTTAACAAAGGCTGAACCTTGCCCAACTGAGAGCTTCAACATCAGAGAGGTTCAAAATGATTCTTCAACATCTTGACTCACAGGAATAATTCCTTTCCATTTACAAATTTATATAAAAAAATTCTCCATCGAGATAATCTACTCATCCAAGTCTCATATAAGTTAAACGATGGATTCTAATTTTAGGTATTGGAGAATGAATTCCACACTATCCATCTAAATTCATCCCAAGTACCTAAAATATCTAACAGCTAAACTTAGAATCCCTTGTTTAACTTGTAAAAAGGACCCTCAAAGGAGAATCATTGTACATATAATAAACTTGTATATTTCATACATAGAATATATGTAGGCATAGAATCAAAGAATAAACCAAAACCACTTAACATGTAGAAAAGCTCTATAGAACCAGGCAAACTAGTTTATAAACTCACAATAGAGCTAAAAACTATGATTAAACAAAAAAGGAAAACTAATCTTGTTTGACAAAATTCTAAAATGCAATGATGCGGGCATCATAGAGCCATATTCTAGCATTGGAGCAAAAGAGGATGACATCATCTTACCAAGTGTACCAGTGACGCGTTCTTGAGAAAAGAAGATCAAAGGTAGAACGCCTGAATTTGTAAAGATAATTATGGATGAATATCTATTCAAGTTTCCAAATTATTTGTGTAACATCCTAAAACTTACATAGGGATTAGCAAAGTTATTAGAGTTAATTATGTTAATAATAGAATTAATAACACTAATGATATAAAGAAAATATTTATTAGTGAAATAAATATTGTTAGTTTTAAAGTTTAATTTAAAGGAAATAAAAAATTAAAAAATTTAGATTAAAATTTGTGAATTTATATATGTAATTAGAATTAGTATAAGAAGAAAAATAAAAATAAAATGAAAGTAAAATTAAAAATGAGAAAATAAAATAAAATAAAAAATGACCATTTTGCCCTTGAAAATAAATAATTATGTGAAGAGATGAAAAGGGCAAAATTGGAAGTTTGGGGCAAAAATTTGAAATTAAGGACTCCAGCCTTCTTTCCTCACACAGAGACTGGTTTTTTCCCCATTGTTGTTGCTGACAGAGCTTTTGAGAGAAAAAAAACTTCAATCCACTTCAAATCTTCTCCGAACCAGCCTTAGAAATAGGTTACTCATAGGTTTTAGGGCCTTTAAAACACTTTGGTAAGGTTTGTTTTAACCAAAAGCCACTCTAGGTGTGAGTTTTGGGGGTTTAGCCGAATTTCCTTCTCACTGGAATATTTGTACCAAAAGCTTCATTTCTCACTCCTTTACAAAACCCAAGTGTTGGAATTAAAGATTAGTGAGCTAGGTTAAAGATTTGACAAAAAGGATACAAAGGAGATTTTCAAATTTCTGGACAAAGTGTGAAATTTTGGCTCCAATTGAAGGTAAATCATGTTTCCTATGCTTAATTACATTGTATAATGATAAGCATTGTAGTATAGAATTGGAGAATGGAAATTTAGGGAAATTTGTGATTGTAGTTTATGTAATAAATTATAATTAAGAAATATAGAGGAATTGTGAAGGTTGATTTTATATTTGGTTGAGAGATAGTAATTTTAATTGGAAAATTTATGTGGATGACGATATAAATTTAGTTGGAAATTTAATTGTGATGAAAATTAAGAATAAAAATTTAGGTGTTTACCCCTAAAAATCATTTGGATAAAAATATAATTAATAAACATATGTTATTAGGGGAAAATTTGCATAAGTATGAAAATAGGTAATAAAAAGGGGGTTTTATTTTACATTACGGTAATGAAATATTTGGTAATATTATTGTATTGTATTACTAGAGGAAGGAACTACTCCGGTCGAACGACAATGAGCAACCAACCGTGGATAGACGTCAACGCGGCATTTCTGTGAGTGGGAACACATAAATATAAATATATATATATATATATATATATGTAAATGCATGAATATATACATATATTTTATGGTTGGAAAGATATTCAAAGATTATATGATTAAGAAATATATTTTGTGATTAAATAAGTTTTACAAGTATATATATATAGGTTGATATATACATTACCTTGTTATTTCCTTTGGAATAAATACATACATATTTATACATGTGTTTAAAAGAATGCTTTAATTATGAATTTAAAGTAAATATTTATGAATGTGATTATTTTGTGTGAATTCATAAATGCATGATATGTATTTTGGTGACTACTTCGGCGATGAGTATGCCGCCGAGTAGGGTTTAACAAGGTTGGTGACTACTTGGGTGATGATTATGCTGCCGGGTAGGGAGGTTTGACATTGGATATGGTTGGTGACTACTTGGGCGATGTGATATGCCGCCATGTAGGGAGATTATTTATACTTGGGCGATGGTTTATGCCACCAAGTGATTGGGCGATGGTTTATGCTGTCAGATTATTTATGTTTGTGCGATGGGTTATGCCGCCAAGCTGAGATTATGAAGTGCATATATGTGTGTGAATATATGAAGGGACAATGGTTTTCATAGAAATGGTTATTACCCGCTCGGTATATGATAATTTGTTCACATATATGTCTGTGGCTTTTCACTGGGGATTTAATGGTTAGCTTACCCGCCCGGTATATATATGATGTGTTCATATATATATATATGTTTTGTGGCTTTTCATTGAACGTCCCTCATATATTGTGGTTCATTGCTTGTGTGTGCTGTTTTAATATTTCAAGACATTTTGACATAAACAGATATATTAATTATGTTAAATATATATATATATATAAATATATGAATATTTTGAAATTTGGAAGTTTGGAAGATAAACTACTTTCAAAAGAGATTGCATGCATAAACAAACCAATTTTTATATACATTATGTATGAAAGAAAATATTATTTTCCTATTTAGTTTCTACTCACTGAGTATGCAAATACTCACCCCACCATTAAATTCTAAAATATTTCAGGTAGTTCTTGGATATTAACCTTACTACTGTTTAGTAAGCGCCGGAGCAGCGAGTTAGAGGTAGTAGTAGTGAAATTAGATTGTACTAGTTTATGAGCTAGTTGTGTATTAAACGGTAGTATGATAGAAATATATTCTGTAATACAAAGTTTATAATTATATTATGGAGTTTATGTATATTGGATTGTTGTGAGTTTACTGAATTATGGTAGAGTTTGGTGAACTGGAAAGTTGTGGAATTTTGTTTTGGACATGCAGGTACATGTAAATAATTTTTTATTACAAACTAACTCTGCCGAATTTTTTATTAAATTTTCTGGTATCTAGGAGTTTGGGTTGTGGAATTGTTAATTATATGGTTGTTGACTGCTTAGGGACTTAATCAGAGTGATTAAGTCCTGTAGGCAGGACTTGGGTAGTGCGGGTCCTGTCAATTTGAATACTTTTTCGAGGCCTAATGATGATTTAAGCATGATGTCCAAATAAGGGATGAAGGTGGTAATGATGCTCGGGAGTTGCAAAGACAAAACGACATCATTTTAAAAATAAGCATCTTATAATGGCAGTTCCATAATTTTAGCTATTTTTGGATTATAATGACAGTTTCATAATTTAGCTATTTTCAGATTATAATAGCAGTTTTGTAATATTTGCTATTTTCCTTTTTAGGGTTAGTTTTCAGCCTTAGGATTACTTTCTTAATATTTAATGGTTTAGATTGATTCTTGATCTAACCCTAATTCTTATATAAAGGGGGATCAATTCCTCTGTAAGACAGATTTTAATTTTTAATCAATTCAAAGAATTAATTTTCTTATTGCATCCAGGAGTGTTCTTGCAAGGTGAGGAATCAATTTCTTCTTCTTGTTGCATTAGGAGTTGAATTCTCTTATCAAAGTAGAAATACTTTGTGGCGATTATTCTTATCTTTCCCTAGCCTTCTAATCTAGGTTTTTAGATACAAGTTATCTAAGGGTTTGGAAGGGCATATTCTTGTTTCCAATTATTGTTACAATACTTCTTGTGTGTTTTGGGGTTTCGGATTCTTTAATCTTGGGGTTCCGCATCATGCAAGGTGCTGTTTTTCCTTATTCTAAAAAGCAAAGTGCTGTTTTTGATAGCTATATGGAGATTGTGAGCATAAGGATAAATGTATAAACATGACAGGCATTGATAGGATATTGAATAGTAACCCCCAAAACCATCAAATAGTCCCCAACATCCAAGAACTAGCCAGTAATGTTCAGTCACTTCTTTCTTTCCTTAAGAAGCATTCACACCCCCAGATCAATATTTCCACTCCAAACAAGCCCACGGCCTCAGATCCCATAAACCAGATCACTTGTTATTTTATGATTATTTTTACCTAGAATTGGCTTTAGAGAAATGCCTGAATGCTTCTTTGCTACACTACACACTACTAGAAAAGTGATCAGTTGCTACAAGCGTTTTTTGTAGCAAATTCGCTGTTTTTGTAGCTATTTCCTATTTAGCTACAAAATAAGTTCGTGGGTACGTCGTAGCAATTGGTGCGTGATTAATTGTCTACATCTACTGAATTTTTTGGACTTGTAGCTAATTATGAACAGTAAATAAACCATACTCAACCATGGTTAAGCCTTTTTTCTGTCGCTAATGAGGGATTTTTCAGCTACGAAATTTATTGTCACTGTTTACTTTGAGCTACGCCATTGATTATGTAACTGTTTTACATTAGCTACACGTAATATTTGTCACTACCATTAGCTACAACATATTATTTGTGAATTTTGGTTAAAAGCTACAAAATTAAAATTGTAGTCAAATGTAGTTGTCTGGATATTTTTGATCAAATGCTACGATAATAAATATTGTAGCAATCCATTGCCAAATTAACTGATCCAAGAAGCAAGCATGGCGCATTTGCATAAACCAAGTAATTAGAGAGAGAGGGGAAAAAGCCAGGAAACTTTTAATAACAAATGAGAATAAAGAAATGGAGATTGTATNAACAAAAATCAGTCTTGAGTCTAAATATGAAGAAATAAAGGCATGCAGAAAATGCTTGCATTGATGCCTAAGCTTCGGATTGGGAAGGAGGTAGTTCAATTAAATTGAGGAAATTATTAACTCAACAAAATGATATGTAACTGTTTGATCAAATGATTTCTAGGATTGTTTTGCATACCTTTTATTATGTTTCATACGTTTCTGGCTACAACTGATTTTTTATTTGTAATATAAGTAGAGCAATCCATAAATAAATATTTATCCAAATCAGAAAAGCAATTTAGCAAACAAACTAATTAATGTTATATGTGAGTATTGGAAAGGAGGTTGTTCTTTTAGAATTTTGTGTTTTCTGTCTTACTTTCAATTACATTGTTTGTATATACTTTCCTTAGTTGCTGTACTCATTAAGGCTGTCATTCGTAGGATATATTTTAAGAAAGGATGGGGAAGGAAAGATGGGAACTGAAAAGGAAATGAGGAAATTTTGGTTGTTTGGTTAGAAGAAAATAAAAGAATGATAGAAAAGTAGAGTCTCTTTGCAAATTGTTAGACTTTACCATCCATAATGATGGTGAATGAGGGGTGAGTTGTGTGAGTTTTTGAAGTAAAGAAGTTGCATTTTAGAAGAACAGATACATAATGTGGAAAAGACAGACCAAGGATATAGCTAAGCTATTGTGTTTTCTAACAATAAATTACTGCTCTCTATAATTTTTGACTGAAAATTGCAAAGCAGAGGAAACAAATACAGCTAGCCCATTGTTAAATAATATTTCAACCAGTAAACCACAGCAGCCAATTTCAGAATTTTGTACACAAGACAAACACATAAACCCACACATAAAGTAAAATTCATATTCATGGATGTGAATATTCTTTGAAAGAGACCCCATTAATATAGGCAGGTGATTACCTCTGTTTGCAAACAAAATTTCGAGGGAAATTATAATTTTCTGTCATATTCAACTTTACTATAATACACAATCATTCCATAGATTCAGAGAAGAACATGTTCGTCATTAAAATTTAAGTGAACAATACATATAGATGTTGGTTGTGCAAAATCCAAGTGAGATAATATATCAAACATGATCTAGTTCATCGCTTGAATTTAATCCATGAGATTTTCACAATAAAACATTAGGATAACAAACATCATGAATAGAAACAGACCTGTTGCAAGAATAACATAGGCTTAATAAACGACATGCTTGATTGTTCTTCTCCTCTAAGAGTCCAAAATATGTAAGGGAATGTACTCAAACACATCTAGCTAATTAAATTATTAATTTCATAATAAAATATTTACCTTGAGTATAACTTTGTTTTTTTTACATTGGGGTGGGAGATTACCATGTATAAATTAAGTAATTAAATGAATGATAATATATACAAAGGAATAGTATAACACTATCCACTGCATTATAATCCACTCCAAGATAAAAAATACAAGAAATGCAAAATATTATACTTAGTTACAACTACAGCTGCCCCTATGGCTTGTATATCAGAGGACAAAGTACTGGGCTGTTTACACATTAATGTTCAAAAACTCAAGCAGACCTTATAGTTTTAATATGTATGTGGAGGACCTTAATCAGCCAGAGCTACCAAAGAGACTCTTGAGCCTTTTAATCTAGCCAGGGTCAAGAACAGTAGAGGCAGTGTCTAATTAAGTAGGGAAATTTATATGGAGGATCTACTAATTAAAGAGCTTTTTTAAATAGAGGCATATAAGATTTGTACATGGTTGCAACTCCTTTATTAATCTCTTGTATACCGTGATAAACTGAGGGATCTACAACACTGGTGAGTCCTGGTTTGGTCATACTTTAGTCAAGTGGTTTCTGTGAGGCTAGTCAATGCCAACACCTCTTATAATTTTTCTTATAATTTTTATTTAAACCGGTTCATTGAAGAGCATGGATTTTACAGATATAGTTAAGTGGTCTATGGGATACTAGTAAATGAGAAGACTTATACCAGTTTATTTATCATTCCCCAAAAACCAAATAGAAACATATGGTTACCAGTTTTATATGCTCAACAAGTTTGAAATTATACGAAAACAGTTACATGTTATAGAATGTAGGGTACGAATAGAAAACATAGCATCTCCATTTACCAATCCAAACCAGAAAAATAAAAAACAGTAAATAAAAGACCTAATAAACAAAGGAGAAATAGATTAATAGAAAGATAAATATACAAATAGGGGAAATAACTAACATTCACCTGGAAAATTTGCTGGGTTCTCGAATATAGCCCTTCTGCTGCACTTTGATATCTGAAAAGGATCTTCGGCTGGGTGGCGTCGACAATAACAGCTGCTGGTAGGAGTTGGAAAGGCTGAACAATGCAGACCTAAGTCTGGAGCCTCCGATAGCAATATGTTCTTAACGGTGAAGCTGATGACTTGAGGAAACTAGTGGAGGAAGCAAAACGATGGTGTTGGTTTCCTACTTTCCACCATTTCAGCTCTCAATCTCCCCTGTCTATTTTACTCTTTGATCGTTTGAGACACTCCGGAGTAGGTGGAGGTAGAAGGGGGAAAATTAAATTGGTCAAATAAAAACAGGACATAAGTTTTGTATATTTACAAAACTGCCACCGGTTTTAGTTTAGGTACAAATTTTTTTGTAGGTGTTCATATTATATTTGAGCTACAAAATATTTTGTAGCTAAAATACAATATTACACACAAACTTAAGTGTTTGTAGCAAAAGAACATTACATTTATAATTTTTGAAGGAGGGAAATTTTGCCGCCTAAAAAATTGAGGTTTTAGTTACAAAATTGAGCTACAATTTATGTTTTGTAGCTGATTTGTATGAAATTTGTAGTGATTAGCTACAAAGCTGGAGAATGTGAGAAAAAACACCATTTAGCTAAAAAACAATATTTTTATGGCTAAAATTCGTAGCAACTGCTCACTTTTTTTGTAGTGGCTATCTTGGATTTACATGAGAAAACGGGTCCTATTGCTTGTAAGATTTCATGTAGGGAGTTTCAGAATACAGTGGACAGTTGTAACTGGTTACCGATTAACACCAAAGGTACGGTTTTCACTTGGGCAAGACGTGGTCTATGAGGTTATGTTGAAAGTAAATTAGACAGAGCTTTTTGTAATAGCATTGGGGCTGATTTTTGGGATTCTATTGTTTGCCATGCTTTACCCCGTCACCATTCAGATCATAATCCTTTCGTTCTAAATTTGTTTGAAGAAGCAGCTTTCGGGTCCTAGGCCTTTTCGTTTCTTATTTATGTGGACTACACATTTGGGCTTTATGGAGGTTGTTAGTAAGGGTTGGAGCTATCCCGATTTTGGTGATCCCATGCAGGTGGTTATGGCTAAGTTGAAGTCTGTTAAGCAGCAACTTAAAATGTAGAATCTGATTACATTTGGGAGGGTGGACACTAGAATTTTAGAGGCTCAGCAAAATTTACTTGCTATTCAGACTCAGATTGGGTCATAGGGGGTTTCAAATATTTTGCCAGAAGGAAGTGTCAGCGCAATATGCTTTGGAGTTGGAGTTACAACGACATGAGATGTTTTTAAAAGAGAAATGCCGTACTAAATGGTTGGATTCTGGAGATAGAAATTCAGCTTATTTTCACAGATTGATGAAATTGAGGAAGATCAACAAACCTTTGGCTTCTATGTTGATTGATGGGGTGCTTATTCAGAATCATCAACAAATTAAAAATCATGCGGTTTCTTTCTATGAAGATTTATTTTCACATCCGATAAGTGAGCCTTTGATAAACCAAATTATTCCTGCCTTGGTGATAGAAAAGGATAATTCATGTTTATGTGCAATTCTTATTTTGGAAGAGATTAGAGCTGCTGTGTTTGAGTTGGATGCTTCAAGTGCTCTTGGTCCAGATGGATTTTCTAGTTTATTCTTTCAACACTGCTGTGAGATTGTGGGAAAAGATGTCAGTGGAAGGGTCCAGTTTTTATTTCAGCATGGTCGGCTTGCTTCAGGTTTGAATTCGAACTTTATGGTGCTAATTCCAAAGGTGAAAGATGCGGCTACTATTGATCAGTTTCGACCTATTATGCTTAACAACTTTATATTTAAGGTCACCACTAAGATTCTAGCTAATCGGCTAGCTGTCATTGCCCATAAGGTGGTTTCTCCGAATCATTTTGGGTTTATCAAAGGTCGGTACATTCAAATTGTATTGTATCAGCTTCAGAATGTGTGAATCTACTTGACCAAAAATGTTTTAGAGGTAATATAGCTATGAAGATAGATATTTGGAAGGCCTTTGAAACCTTAAATTGGAATTTCTTGGTGGCGGTTCTTAAAGCTTTTGGGTTTTCTGATATTTTTTGCTCATTGATTCATAACATGTTGTCTTCTGCTAGAATTTCAGTTATAATAAACAGCTCTCCTTGTGGATATTATTCATGCTCGAGGGGAGTTAGACAAAGAGATCCGCTTTCACCATTGTTATTTTGCATTATAGAGGATTTTCCAAGTCGTCTTCTTTTGCATAAAGTTCAGCATCAAGAGTTGATTCCTATTTCGGTTGCCCGTGGTGTTGCTGCTCTTTGTCATTTTTTATTTGCCGATGATATTCTTCTTTTCTGTAGAGGCTCTTCAGCAAACATCAGAAAGGTAGTAGAGGTTTTTCAGATTTATGGTATAATGGAAAATCAGTATGTAAGTTGGGAGAAGTCTCACATCTTTTTTAGTTAGCATATTTCAGCTTCTAGATAGTCTAGGATGATTCAAGAGGTTGGTATGAAACATGGTTTTTTGCCTTTTTTATATTTGGGGTTGCTTTTGTTTACAGGTCAACCTAAGGTTTTACATCTTAAGCCGATTGCTGATAAAATATTGGGTCATTTTGATGCGTGGGATGGTCAGGTTTTGTCTTATGTTGGCATGTTTGTTTGGTTAATTCGGTCATAATTTCATCTTTTGTTCATTATTTCATGATTTACAAGTGGTCGGGGAGCTTTTGAAGTATATGCAGAAAGCCATTCGTAATTTCATAAGGACATGATCTATTAATGATTCTTTGGGGTTGCATGTTTCTTGGGCTCAATGTTGTAAACTGGTGTAGCTGAGAGGTTTGGGTATAAAAAATTTGCAGCTTTTCAATTCCGCGATGTTAAGCTCGTTAGCTTGGAAAATTTTGACAAATATTTCTTTTGAGTTTAACTTTATCCGAGCTAGGTCTAAAGGTAAATTTCAAACTTGTTTTTATCTTAGATCTTCTATTTGGGCCCCCATAAGACCGATTATGGCAAATTTGTACTCGGATAGTATTTGGTTTATTGGACGACATTCCAAGGTGAAATTTTGGAGTGATAATTGGTTGGGACATCCTCTTATTTCTATTCTTAATTTGAATAATTTTTTTCTGGGGTTCGGATATTCATGTGTATCATTTCTTAGATAACACGGGAAAATGGTTATTGACAAGGGAATTTAAGGAGCGTTTTCCAGAGGTATCAAAGAAAATTGAGAAAATTAAAGTGTCGGCTTGGGAGCTTGATCATTTGGTTTGGAAATATTCAAAAATTGGGACTATGGTTTACAAAGACGTGTATTCTCATTTCCATTCTTCTTCGATAGCTAGTGGTTGGGAACGATATCTTTGGAAATCCTTTATTCCCCTTTCTCAGAGTATTTTTTGTTGGCGTTTGTTTTTGCGACGTCTTCTAGTTGATTCAGCTTTGATGAGGAGAGGTATTACTAAAGTCTCTCGGTGTTATCTTTGTAAAGCTGCTGGGGAGGATCTGGACCATCTTTTTCTACATTGCAGTTATGCTTCAGCTGTGTGGAACTATCTTGGTAAATTGTTTGAAACAAAGGTGCATACTACAGTTACAATTCTAGATTTGTTTATAGTAGCTTGTAGTATGAATTGGAGCCTTCAGATTTTAAATTTGTGGATTGCTAGGATTGTTTTTGGATTTAATACGATTTCGTTTGCAAGAAATCGAATTTTGCATGTAGGGGATTTTATTCCGATTTCAAAGGCTATCTCATTTATATCGGGTGCAATTAAATTTGCAAATTTGAAGCAAATGGGTAAAGTTTATAATTCTGCTAAGGATTTGGTTATTGCTCGTCAGCTTGGTGTTGAGCCTTTCTTTCCCAAAGCTCCAAAAATTATTCTGGTTCATTGGGTTTTTCCACGGCCAAATTGGATTTAAGTAAACACAGATATGGCAGCTTTGGGTAGCTTGAGTTTAGCAGGAGGATGAGGAGTTTTTTATAAACTGTAGAGGCTTTGTTACATGTTGTTTTGCGGTGCCATTTGGTGATCTTTGTGCCTTTGAAGCGGAGTTGTTGGCTGTTATGCATGCACTAGAATGTGCGAAAGTTCGAGCTTGGCATCATATTTGGTTGGAAAGTGGTTCTATTTATATGGTGAGGCTTTTAACGACTCGTTCTGACAAGGTTCCTTGGAGGTTTCAGTCGTGCTGGTCCTTATGCTTGGTCGTTATTGCTGGTATTCAGGTGTCGCATATTTACAGAGAGGGTAATAGAGTGGCATATATTCTTTCAAAGTATGCACTAGGGATCTCTCAGGTAGCTTGGTGGTCTTCTATTCTGCATTTTTGTGCTTCAGCTTATCATAATGATTTGTCTGGTCAAGAAGCTTATAGATTTGCTTAGAATAGTTATTCATGTCTGTTTTAGCTGGTTACATGTTAACGGTTAATTCTGCTTTGCTTATTGTATTGTGAATTTCGGATTTGATTATTACTTTTTTTTTATTTTTAATAAAGCTTACATGTTCAGCTTTGAATGGGGGATGCCAACTTAGTTGGGATGCTTACTCTTTAAGTTCTTCAAATAAATCATTATGATTATTATTATTATTATTATTATTATATTTAGTCTTTCCAAATTGGCTCTTTCGGTTTCTTGAGATCATTGGGATTTCTTTTTACCGAGTCTTCCTTTGCTCTGCATGTTCTAGATTTATGGGAGGACAAATGTTTTTTTGTTTGTTAATGTGACGTTTTTGAATGTTTGTCTTTTATTAGTTTGTTTTGAGTTTTCAATACTAGTACTTTTTTTGTCCCTTGGATAGTTTTTCCGACCAAGTTTTTACATCAAAAGGTTTTAATAAGGCCCGTGGTTTTTGTAAGAGCTCTTGTGTAGCCTCAGTTGATGTAATCATTTATTTTCTTTTTAATATATTTTGACTTGGTAGGGTGATTTAGAAGTGTCAACCTAATTGGGATTTTTATACTTATCTGATCTCTTCCTTTTGGTTATTATTATTATTCAGGCATTAGAAGGACTATATGGGCCTATCGGTTGCTTCTCAACATGCTATTTGATCATTTCCTAGTATAAACTTAATTTTCTTTTTTTAGATAAAAATTTCGTTATTTTGAAATGACCCTTTGGCAATAAAATTGCAACGAAGTTGAATATCCAATATTAGTACTCATCAAATATATTCATCACCAAGAAATTTTTAATTTTTGTTTTACCAAAATGTAATAATATAAAACAAACAAGTTATACATAACCCATTAGACATATAAATTTAAATATGTATATAATATATATATATATATATAGTTGGGTTGAAAAATCAAGATGTATTAATATTAATCCTCAGAAGATGGGGCAATGGCAGGTGATGGAGAAGGAGCATCTGTTTGATCAACTCTTTGGAATCCAAGTTTCTTGATGATCTCATTAGCAATGATCTCATTAGCACTGTCTGATGGATGATATTCATCCCAAAACACATACTTGCTTCTGTCTTTACACAGAGTTGATGCAGGCGTACATGTTAGCGCAGGTCGAATTCTCCCAAACGAGCAACACGGCGAGTCTGCGTTGTCAAACCCTACACACATTTAAACATATGCAAATGCTACGCAGTCAATTTCATTAAATTCTAACATAAAAAGATCTAATTAACATAGTTACAGAATTCAAAATTGTGTCATAGTTTCAAAAACGATAAGTTTAGAAACGGAAAAAAAAAAAAAAAAGATTTACCATATTTGGAAGGATTGGAAATCACATCATTAACTACATCATAAGCATCCCCAAACTTAAAGCTTGCATTGGGAAGATTATTAGACAAATCATTTAACAATTTGCTTGAAGCTTTATTGAAGCTTAGAGCAAGTTTATTTGTTTTATCTTGGCAATCCCCAGAAGTACTTAGCACCCTTTGGAGTGGTATACAGCCCATTGGTCCAAGCCCAAATACCATCAGCTCCCTTGCTCCTAACTTATGCAAAAGCTACATATAAACATGACACATTAATTATTAATTACTAATCAGAAACTAGCATACTTAAAATATATTATCAAAGACAAATAAAAAAAAAAGATTATTAGAAAATATAATGATAATCCATTTTGTAACTTTTTTTATGATTAACCTTGAGTTGTAATTTTAGAGTTTCCATTAAGTAATCCACAAAAGTTTGGTCATTGTAACTCCAGGAGTCTCTGTAGACTGGCATCAAGTAATTATTAATGAAATCATTGCTTCCTAAAGCTACAACATATCTAGATCCTTGGAAGAACTTCTCTGCTGCCTCTTTCCCAATTTTGCTTCTTATAAGCTCCTGTGTCCCTTGAAACAGCTCAATTTGCTTATATAATGAAAGTCTTTGAATCTGCCAAAAACATAAAATTAATTAAAATACTAGTCTTAAATTGATCAACTTATATACAGAGTTATATGCTTTAGTAATCATAAATATTGTGGGGGTTTATATATAAGGTATTTATGCCTATTGTTTCCTCAAACTATAATTCCGAATTGAATCCACATGATGTGCAATACATATATATATATATATATA
>QANX01000686.1:0-13635 GCA_003254975.1 Ochetophila trinervis | reverse complement strand
TCAATATTTCTTGTGTGTTTGGGGTTTCGGATTCTTTAATCTTTGGGATTCCGCATCACATTATATGAATTTTACTAAATTCCAGATGCAGGAGGTTAAAGTGTAATGGGATTCACTGCCTACTTATGGCTTTACTTTGCATATATATAGTAGACAAATCACTATGCTTCTTTGTTTTGGATGATGAAAGAGTGGATTCTTTTGTACCATTTTTTCAATCTATTCTCAGTACTTAAGATTCGTTTTACATTATTTATTTTTCTTTTTTAATTTGCAGTGATAGTCTAGATTTTGGCATATTTAGCTTTTGGTTTAATTTTTTGGCAGGTTAGATTAATACATTTACTCTTTTTTATTTTTTTATTCATCAACTGTTATTTTTGAAAAGATATTTTTGGCCAATCCAATTTTTTTTTATTCATCTTTTTTCATGTCCATTGCAAATATTTAAAAACAACCGCAAAAAATTGTTGTTGTGAATCTGTAATGGATGAAAAACATTTACAAAGGAAAAAAATAAAATAGGATGAAATTGATTTGGAAAAATAGAAAGACCGCTACAAAAATAATAGCTAAAAGATAGAAAAACTAAAAAAACAAATATTACTAATTTACTCGTATTTAAAATATTAAATTGTCAAAAAAAGAAAAGTTAAATCTGCCAAATAAAATCAATGCAACTCAATTATTATTTTTTCCCATTCATAGCCAATTATATTTATTGATCTTTTCATTTCCAAAGAAGATCAAACACATACAAAGATAAAAAGTAGATAGAAACAATGCAACTCAATCATTATTTTTGAAAAGTTCGAAAAAATATTTATTCATATTTCCGTTTCCAAAGATGATCAAACACATACACATAGAAAAAGTAGATAGAATCAATGCAACTAACAAAATATTTATTGAAATTTCCATTTCCAAAGAAGATCAAAGATATACATAGAGAAAAAGTAGATAGAATTAATACAGCTCAATCAATATTTTTGAAAAGTTTCACATTATATTTATTGATATTTCCATTTTCAAAGAAGATCAAACACATACACAAAGAAAAAGTAGATAAAATTAATGCAGCTCAGTAAATATTTTTTTCCTATTCCACATTATATTTATTGATATTTCCATTTCCAAAGAATGTCAAACACATACACAAAGAAAAAAATAGACAAAATCAATGCAAATAATTATTATTTTTTCCCTATTCCACAATATATTTATTGATATTTCCATTTCCAAAGAAGATCAAACACATACACAAAAAAGAAATAGAGAACATCAATGCACATCCTTATTATTTTTTCCCTAATCCACATTATATTTCTTATTCTTTCTTCATTTCCAAACAAGATCAAACAAATACCAAAATATAATAAATCAAAATAACTTTTGGCTTAATATCTTTCAATCTTCAAGCAGCCCCATCAGCTTCCCTAATAGCATTAACAAAACAAAGAATTAAAACTTATATACCCATTATAAAAGTATTACAAAACGTAAATACAAATAATATCATCTAAATGAGGAAAAACCATAAATTTGTTTCGCTAAACAATTCAAGCATTATGAATACACTAATAGTAATCGTTATCATAGTTATTTTGCACGAAACCAACTACACATAATTACAAGAATTCCATAACACCATAAAATTATGTTAGCTAGCATTTAACAGAAAATAGAGAATTGAAAGCAAGCATAGAAAAATTATAAAAATTTAATAAAAATTACTTCAAGTCAATGTTTGAAAGAAATTTCCCATCAATTAATTATACTACCCAATAATATGACAAAGTACAAATAATACACTCCAAATAATTAAAATGACCAAACTATAAACAGCCAAGGATAGAAAAACAGAGAATTAAAAATATGAAAGAATGCAATTAGAACTTGTCAAATTAGAGTTAATAATATTCACGTTTGTATAACATACAATATATTATTGGCAATTATCAAAGAACCAAAATCATATCAACAATAATGGCTAACAGAAATTGCCAAACACAAGCAAGCCAAACTAAAACGGGCTGCTCTGCTTCATTTATTGCCACATTTTCCCTTCATAAAAATAATGTTACAGCAACCTTACTATTCTAATTGACAATGGACTCTATATGAAAATCTCAACCAAATGTTTAGATGATGATTCTTCTACAAAAGGATAAAGAATTAAAAAGTAAACTATATATAGAATAATAAAAATAAATATACAGTTTAGATTAAAAAGTAAAAATAATAAATAATTTCCCAACAAAGATTTCATCAAAAACTAGTAGGGAGTGCAATCTTCATAAACAAAACCCCTTTCTTTTTTGATATCATAAATTCCATGATGAAAAAATAAAAAATTTAAAATAAGTACAAAGATTAAATTATATCGTAAACCCCTGATTATCTCTGTAGAGTAGTTACCCAATATATCCACCCCTTCGATATACAAATACTGAAACAAAAATATTCAAACGCAAAATTAAAATAAATAAATAATGAAAAATAATAAATTAATCTTGTTTATTTATGAAAAACAAAAATTCAATGTTTCACCTTTCATAAATCTACCTAAACCTGAAAGAAAGATTATTTAAGTCACCAACGATTTTCTTATGATTACAATCTTCGGAAAACTTGGGTACTGAAAATCTCAAAAACCTGTGGGTTCTCAATTTTGAAAGAATTCCTGCCAATATAATTAAAAAAGTTGAGGAAAATTTTGTTAACGAAGATGACAAAGGAGAAGACCAAGATGGAGAGATTACATCAACGAAAAGGGCGACCAGTTTTGTGATTTGTTAGAGAGCAAAGGCAAAATCAAGTGATGTAGAGCAGAGGAGAAAGGGCAGCATTGACTTTTGGAAGCGAAGGAAGAGAACGAGGGCAGAGATTCAGAGAAACAAGGGTGGAGGGAGGAAAAAGGAGGAGGGCGAAGGGAGAAAGAAGAACGGGGGCAAAGCCAAATTTTTGATTTCTGAAATTTTGATTTCTGAAATTAAAGCTGCAGAGATTAAGGCATAAAATCGAGGGTATAATAAAAAATTCATAATAATTTGGTGGTAAATTCTTAAATGTACTCATTTAAATTATTATTTTCAAAAATTTTGACTGGCATTAGTCTTTACCCATTGTTCTCAACGGAGGTTCATGGCTAGTAATTCCACAGGGATTTCACTTGAGTTTCATCCAAAAGACCAATATACTTTTTTATTGTTAAATTTAACACATTTGCATTAACAGCTGATTATTTTTGTGATATTTTCAAAACCACATATCCTAATTTAAAATTATACCAAATATTACAGGATGATTATCTTTCTTCTTCTTTTTTCTGTATACATGACAATGACATATTACAATTACGGTATTGCATTTTAATATATAAATAATTATTTTATAAGGTTTATATATTTTATTATACTATTTTTATATAAATAAATGATATATATAGAATGATACGGAGACCATTATAGTAATACCTTGAAAAATGACATGGAATGATATGTATACCGTTTTAGTATTTTATGATTTTGTCATACCTAATTATCTATAATTTGCTTATTCCATATGTTTAACGGTAAATTAGAGTTTTTTAGACATCTCTATAATACCTCGATATTTATATCATATATATAATTATTTTCTATTTGGTATTATTATTTAAAATTATAGATATTATTTTCGGTTATTATTATCTATAATTTATTTGTATTTTATTTTCGGTTAGTTTTAAGATTAATAAGAAATATATAGAAAGTTAAAGAAAGTAGACCGTTCTTATGAATTAGAACGCTGAATAGCTAAAGTTGAGCGTCCAAATTCAATTACTCTTTAAAAATCTTATTATCCATTCACCAAATGATATTTTCCAACATATCCTCCTTTTACAAGAAGAGAAAAAAGTAAAATGGGCGGAGATAAAGAAAGAAAGAGATAGAGAGATATGGAGAGAGAGAGAGGGGCGGAAAGAGGGAAAAGAAGAACAAAATATATATGTATATATTTATATAGAGTTTTGTTATAGAAAGCTTACTTATATAAAGCTTTAAATTCTTATGGAGAGTTTCAATATGATTTCTCTAATATTTTTCATTTATTTCTTCATCTTTGCTCGAATGTTCTTGTTGATATTTCATTTAGTTTGAAAGCAACCTTCAATATTAAAAATTTCCAGATTTTGGCATTATGGGTTAATTGCCATATTTTTTCATATTGAATTTTGATTTTCTGTGTGTTAATGAAAGATGAACAAGAATGTTAAAGTAAAATAAAGAAAATGCAAAAGAAAAATCATATTTTTCAGGTTAAATGACAAATGAAGCTCTCCATAAGCATTTAAGGCTCTCAATAAGGAGTTTTCTATAGCAAAACCATATATATATATGGATNGACAAATGAAGCTCTCTATAAGCATTTAAGGCTCTCAATAAGGAGTTTTCTATAGCAAAACCATATATATATGGATGTAGCAGAAGCTAATGAGAAAGACGAGAAAGCAATCAAATGTAAACAACGTAATTAAAACTTGTTGATTCGCGCATGAATACCAAGATTTAAAAAAATAAAAGAGAAATCTCTCTTTGAATTTTGTTAAAACAAAAGTTGATGTCTCAATACATAAAAGAACCTTAAACACTAACCCAAAAGTCCGAAAATAAACCTAACAACACAACAAAAATTGTAAAAATTGATAACATGCATTGCCAAGAGAGGCGTTTGTCATTGTGTCTATCAAGGCACCTAAAACTCTTGGTCTCAAATGACCAGCTGAGAGAAAAAACAAGCTAGGCGCTGACTCGGCACCTACTGACGTGCTTGATCTTCTCGGGTTCACTTTAACCCTGTTCTCGTCTTGGCATGATTAACGCTCCCCCAATAGTCCAACGCCAAATGCTCTACATTATCTGACAGGACCTAACCCTACTAGATCCTGCCTGCGTGACTTAATATTTCCATTAAGCCACAAGCAGTCGTTCAAGTCCGATGAGTCACTTTTTCAAACGAAAAAAGAACCAACGGACCGAAAGGTTTTTCTCTACTACCAAAAATTTTATTATAAATTTCGGCAGCATTTCGGCTGTTGCTAACACTCCCCAAAATGCTAAAAGTCATAACCTGCAGGGAAAAACATTTCTATACAAAATTTATTCTACCAGCACGTCTTTCCCACACAATAAACCACATTTCAGTGCACAACCCAACACTTAAACAAATAAATTGTCTAAGTATGGTGTAGCTGGATTCAGTCTAAAACTGAGCTGCCTACATACCCTTTCTACAATGGATCAAGCTACCTATAGTTCCGAACGCATATTCACGCTAAATATGCCGCATCTGATACAATTACTATTAGCATTTTTCAACAATTTAACAGAATATTACTTACAGCTTGGCGGCATGATTCCTCGCCTAAGCTAGCAACACCCTACTTGGCGGCATAATCCCTCGCCAAGCAGCTCTTAATCACCAAATCATTTATTCTAGGGAACCATAACACAATATATAAATTCTGCACATTGTGCATAAATCAATTTACACCAATTTCCATATTTTCAATCACAACAATTCAATTTAAAATAAACATTCCCAAAGTAATTTATTCATTATACCCAAATCCACATACGCAATCCAATCGATTCTCGACCACACAATCATATTAAATTCAATTATATAATATATTCCAAAAATTTACCGAAAGCTCATAAAAGTCCTCTGAGTTTCCAATTATAAGATTAAAATACTAATTACTAGGATTGCCCAATATTTTAGTAATTATGAAATTATCCCAATATTTCCAAAATTTACGAAAATGTTCCAAATCAGCAAAAATTCCCAAAATATATAGATTTTTCCGTTTCAAGTCTGATTTCAGCAAACTTTATACCGAAACAAAATTGAAGATGCAAGGAACGAGAATCTACCTTCAATTTCAAGATTCGTCACAGCAATTGATCGGAATCAGTCCCGGAAGATTGGACCTCGACCGGGATTGTGCGTTTTTGAATCCGACCAAAATTGGACCAAATCGAAGGTACAGCAAGCTTGCCCACGACCCTAGGAACGCATTGGGCGGGAGGTGAGCACTCACTCGCCAGAAAAGGAGGAGATCGCGGCGGCGCGTGGAGGAAGACGGCGACGGCGCGTGGGAGGCGTGGGGTGGTCACCGGAGTCCGGCCAGATGCAGATTTGGTCGCTGGAGCGGTCTGAGGTCAGTGGTGGTGGTTGTGTCGTGCCACTCGCCGGAGATCGGAGTAGATCTAGGTGGAAAGGTGGCTGTCGCGGGTGGTTTTTCCGAGACTTGGCGGCCTTTTTCTGACGTGATACGGTAGTCTTCGGGGTCAATATTGGTACCAAAATGTAGATCGTCGCACCAGCTTTCCAACGGTATCAAGCACGCTCCCTAACTCCACCGGAACAGTGGGATATGGCCGGCCAAAGGTGGTGTCGCAACAGTGCACGGGCTGCACGAGCTCTCGGTCTCGCTGCAATTTCCGGCGATCTGGGTCGTTTCACGGAGAACCACCGGTACGGGGAGGAAGAGGAGGTTGCAGGCTTCGATCTAGGGGTGGTGGTCGGCCAACTCCGGCCACAGTGTGGCGGCTACCGGCGTGCGAAAAAGGCTCGGCGAAGGGGGAGGGGAAGCGGCGAGGGGATCGGTCTGTGCGTGGGAAAATTCCAGATTTCTTAAAGATGCAGACAGGGGCAAAACGGTCATTTATCACCCATAAATATCAGTTTTTGCCAAATTACCAAAATGCCCTTCACACTAAAACGACCATAACTTCTCGGTCTTAACTCGGAATTGAGCGTACTACTAGTCTACGAACTCGTATCGACTAGCTCTACGCAACGGCACCTTAGTTAAAGCCAAAATACGCTCACACAAAAAGTCAACCCCGAGCCCTTCCTTGGTCAAAATTGGTCAACTCGATCAACTTTGAGAAATTTTCAATATCTTCCCGGGACGGGATGTTACATTATCCTCCTCAAGTGACATAAATTTTACCCTCAAAATTTGTCCAGCATCTCTGTGAAAAGAATTATCGTTGGTAAATGGAATAAGATGTTTAATGTTAAAAACATCCGCAATCTGAATGTGACTAGGAAGCTTTAAACGATAAGCATTGGAATTAGTTTTTTCTACAATTTCAATTGGATGAACCTTTCGAGGAGATAATTTGTTGTAGTCACCAACAAGAAGCCTATCCTTCATCAAAACTATGCACAAAAAATTGCCAACTTCAAACTCACTTGACGACTCTACGTATCTGTAGCCTGCTTATACTTGGTACTGGATTCAAGCAACTTTTTATGGGTTTGTTGTTGAATCTCTTGTAAAGCTAAGACCCAGTTCGATGTTTTAGCATAAATCTTATGCAAATCAAGAAATGGTGCCATATCAAGCAAGCAACGAGGAATAAACCCATAGGCCAGCTCAAAAAAAAATTTCACGTTATGAACAAATACAGTTTGACTCAATTTCTGATTGTATGACATCAAATACTCTAATAAGCATAAAAATTTGATATTTTTATGCCATATTTTATATTTGATTTTTGTTAGTTTCGAGTTGATTGTTATTGAAAAATACTAATTTACTGTATTTTATTTTTATTTTTAGATAAAGAAGAACAAGTGCTAGAATTTGCTATAGTTTCTGCTTAACCTTTAATGAATATATCATATCTGGAGCTACACATAGAATTCCTATGTGATTCTAGTTGCTAATTATTTTTGACTCATCAAGGTTCGACTTTGTAAAGTTTCATTGCAATTGGATTGAAGATGAAAATATTTAGCAGTTGCGACATACTTATACTGTAACAACCCGAATTTTTGCTTACTATTCTTCTTTGTGTTTTGGACTAGGTTGACCATTTAGGGGCTTAATGTTGACTTTTTATTCGAGCATCTTTTTACTCGAACCTTTTCAAGCTTGGAGTAGAGGATGTCGCCACAAGTCCGTAGACTATCAGCACGCCCAAATCAGAGTTATAGATTTTTCTTTATGGTCAATCAAAGTTGTACTTTAAATTCTGGAACAGTTTGTTTTTATCGAGAACTTATTTTTTACTGTAAACTGACACTTTTCAGCACTTTAATTCAAATAAAGGTATTTTATGGCTGTGAGCAACTATCAATAATTGCATTTAGGTCTTGAGAGTCTTTAAATTCAGGTTTGACCCTCTTTGGCTGGCACTTTTTCAAATTTGTTAGAGAAAGAACGCGGGGAAGGAGAGAGAGAGAGAGGTGTTCACACTGTAGCGACACCACCTTTGGCCTGCGATAACTTCCTCGTTTGGTGGAGTTATGACGTGTTCTTGGTACCATTGGAAAGCTGGTGTAACGATCTACACTTTAGTACCAAGTTTGATTCCAGAAAATTGTTGTAGCACATCGGAAAACGGCTTTGAAGTCGCAGAAAAACTACTCCGGACAGCCACCTTTTCCACCGAGATCTGCTCCGTTTTTTAGCGAGTGACACAACACAGCCACTACCACAAGGTTCAGTCTGCATCGACAACCTGATCTGCACCTCCCTGAGTTCTGACGTTTCTCCGACGCGTTTGACAATCATTTAAATTTTTATGAATTTCATTTATGATTCTGGAGTGTTGATAATGTGATTTTATAGTTTTAGATTGTTGATTTTGAATTTATGAGTTGGAGCCCATGGAATTTGGTTTTAGATCAGTTTTGGATTTAGCAAACGTTTCTACTTACCATTTTATACAAACATGTTTTACAAATAAATTTAAATGTTTCTTGTTGAGATTACATTTATGGTTCTAGTGATTGATTCGTGATTTCAATAATCGTTTTAAATTATGTTTTCGCCCTTTAAACCATTTTATAATGATTTAATGATTTTGGAGATAAAATTAAGAGTTTTGCGAAATGATTTTCAAAATTGGGAACTTTTCAACTGAGTGATGTGAGGTATTAGTGTAAAGAATTTAACTAATGAACTTATATTTTATAGTTATTTAGAAGCACTCACGGAGATATTTATATCTCACGTTTTGTTTTTTTTTTACTTCTTTCCCTAGGTCCTAGCTGCAGGTTCTCGTGAGCTACCGTCGGCATCGCATCCACTTATTGCTTCCGCTACTGCTTCTTCTTATGTAATGGACTTTGTTTACTTTCATGTTGTAATATTTATATTTTTCTGTCTATCACATTTAGTGGCTCTGACTTTCCCACCTACTTCCTAAACTGTTTTGATATTTATTTTGGTATGACTAGTAGATCATTGTTGCGATGCATATCTTATTTACACATCTCGTCTTATTTATTGTTTTCTTGTTTATTTAACCCCCTTTCGGAGGAGGATTATGTCGGCTACCCCAAAGGGTTCTGGTGGAATCTTCCTCAGGTGGGGCCTCTCCGGATAATCTGGATGGATTTCCGAGGCGGGTCCTGTTAGCTGTCTGACCAAAAACTCCATACCATCTGCAGTGCAGTGACTAAATTGGAGACAATATTGGTTGGAGAGAGAGTGTGGCATTACATTTTGTGTTCGGAAGCCTTTACAAGACTCCTAAAGAATGAGGAACGAGCTGGAAATTTTCATGGAATTAAAATTTCAAGAGGTGCTCCAACAATTTCTCACCTTATGTATGCTAATGACCTCTTGATTATGAGCAGAGCAAGGAAACAAAAAGATGAATCTTTTCAAAGATGTTTTGGGAAATGCTACAAGTGGTCGAGGCAAATGTCAAACATGGATAAGTCTAGTATCATTCTCTCCAAGAACACCCCCGAGGGGGTTAAAAAAAGACCTCAAAGCAATAACAGATATAAGGAAATGGGCAAATCCTCAATTTATCTTGGAAACTCCTTTGTTATGGGAAGGAATTGTTCTAGAGAATTTATGCACCTTCGAGATAAGATTCAGAAAAGGCTTGAAAGGTGGAATTGACAAACTGACTTTGATAAAATTTGTGATTCAATCTATTCTGACTTACACGATGTCCACATTCAGTATACCTTTGGGAGTGTTTAAATATTTGGACAGGATGGTCAAACATTTCTGGTGGTTTCCTGACATAAAGTCTAATATATATTTGGCACTGAAAAAATGGGAGGATCAGTGCAAACCGAAGGTACAAGGGGGATTTGGGTTCTAGAAATTTAAAAACTTCAATTTAGTTTTACTCTCAAATCTGGCTTGGAAATTAGCTCGGGAGGAAAACACACTTTGGACTCGAGCTTTAAGCGCCCGTTATCTCAAAAATCAAACTTTCTTTGAGTATAAACCTCAAAAAGAGATATCACCGGTGTGGAGAGGGATCATTGAAGCAAGATCATTGATTCGTTTCAAATCGTGTTTCAAAGTCGGCAATGGGTTTTCTATCCATCCACTGCATGACCCGTGGCTTGTTGAAGTCACATATGGAATCCCTCAAGTTAGAACAAGGGCTGACATTACAACAATTAGAAGAGTGGTGGAATTAAAGGATGCAGTGGAAAATAACTGGAATATTGGCTAGATTTAATATCTGTTTATGGAACAATCTATCAAGGCAGTCATTAGAATCCCTTGGCCTTCTTTTCATTGTGAAGATAAGTTGATTTGGAGAGGCAATGAGGTAGGAACCTTCTCAATTAAAAGTAGCTATGCTTCTAACTTTATAGGAAAGGGCTTTCAAAACCTTGTTCTTTGGAGAAAACTATGGAGGCTGAAGATACATGAGAGGCTTAAGTTGTTCCTCTGGAGAATTCAGACAGCTACCTTCCCTTCCAGAGAAGATGTTTGTAACCAAATTGGACATGGAGATTTTTCTTGCATCATTTGTGGGGCAGAGGTGGAAGATTACTTCCATTTGTTCAAAGATTGCCATAGGACAAGAGCTTTGGCTTTCGCCAGCCAATGGAGTCTTTTCACAAACGCAATGGAGGCTACCAACATTCACAAACTGGTGGAGATTAGTATTGCACCAAAGGGAAACTTAAGCAAATCAGGAATGAGCAAAGAGTTTGTTAGTACCTATTTGATCACCCTATGGTATTGTATTTAGGAATACAGGAACCAATTGATACATTATGGTTGTAAGGATTTAATAGCAATTGTTAGACACTTTGAATCTCTGGTCTTGGCATTTTCAGAGCATGTTTGTGTTGATGGAAATGATGATCACTCGGTGGCAAAAATGGAAAGATGGAAGTGCCCTCCTCCGGGATGGATGAAGATAAATACAGATGCGGCTTACTGCAATGGGGAGGCAACCACATCTTTTACGCTAAGGAACGACAAAGGTGTTATATTACACATAGCTTCAAAAATCATTGATTGTGAATCACATAGCTTCAAAAATCATTGATTGTGAATCAGCCCTAGAGCTAGAAGTGATGGCCATTTTAATGGCCACTGTAATGGCAGAGGAATTGGGGTGTAACAATATCATATGGTCATCAGATTCCATGACTTCTGTCAACATCATCAACTTAACGGGGAATCCAGAGGGCTGGAGAACCATAATGGATGTTTTGCAAATTCAAGCTAGATTTTCCCATTTCCACTAGCAGTTAGAGTGGATCCATCGGTCCTCTAACACTCTTGCTGATAAAGTAGGTAAAGACTCTTTTTTGTTCTGAATCTTTTAATTTTAATAGTTGTAATCTTGAAACTCTTATTTGGCCATTGCTTTCTCTAAAAGTATGGNACAAAGGTAGACAGCATGTCTACATTTGTTTGAGAAACATAAATAGTAATACTTGATGTTGCACTATTATCAACGAAAAGATAACAAAATAATCTAGATCCTCCATCGGATATCATTAAATTAAGATCATAAAGTATAAAAAAACTGCCAATCATTACAAGTGTCCTTCAATGAAAATTGATATAACAAACTTATTACTGACATAAATCTGCTACAATTTTTTAATACTTTGCAAGACATATAACCTTAGATTACCTTGTGTCAGTTAATGTAATTGTCAATTCTTTATGTATCACCACCTATAGCTAACATCCCTTACAAAAACATACAATCTGCATCTACTATAATTAAATCTGGGCTAGGAATATTGTTCAAATTGGTATCTCTACTTTGTGATAGAATATAATACTATTGACTTCCGAAAAGAATTCAGTATCCTATAATATTTAAAATATCTTGGCTACAATTTGTTTTTTAATTTACTAAAAAAGCACGTAGGAAATAATGCTCTTGATTTATCTTGGTCGAAGCCCCCTTGCAATCTTAAATTGCGGAAACCCAAAGCCCCCCTGCGATCTTTTAATGGAGAAACCCAAAAAGAACCTGGTGAAGCTCCAGTCTCCTTCAATGGCGAAAGCGGAAGCTCGAATCAGCACGAAACAGAAAGCTCCAGTCGACACTTTTATGGGGGAAATTGCTATGTTAGGGCTGAAAGCTTTGCAATTCAATCGGGGAGGTCGAACACCGTTTAGGCTAAAAGCTTCAGTCTCCTTCACGTGCATCTCACGTGAGAAATTAAATAAAAATTCATGTCACGCTCGTTTATTGACTTCTGTTTGTCGGCGATGTTATAGACCCATCAGTTGGGATTTATAGTAGGCCTGATAAAATATTACACGACATGATAATTTGTGAATTTGAGTCTGCAATATCAGATCGGGTTGATATCAGTGTCACACGATAAAATATGATAAAAAAACAGATTGGAACGAGTTCGAACACGTTAATATGATATGTACGACAAGACACGATAAGAAAAATATTAATTTAATTATTTCCTTATAACTAACTTTTTACATTTTTTTTTTCAAAAAACTATAAAATTCATTTTTTATTTTATTGGAAAATAATAATTTTTATATCTATTTATATATTGATATTTTATTTTATATTTTTTATTACTTATATTGGATGTACAATTTTAGTTTAGTTTATAATATTTTGAATATTTTAACTTGACAATTGTAATGGATATTTTATTTTCTTAGCCACGATAAATATTTAATACAACTTAAATCATAATATTTTACATATTTTGAATTCACAGTTATTAATTATGTTAAATTTTAGATGCTAATATATATTTTTTAAAATGTTTAACATATCATTTGAATATGTATTTAGGCTTAGTAGACACAAATTAAACACGATACGAACACGGAACGACACAACACGAATATGGTTCAACACAAATGCTTAACGGGTTGGGTTCGGATGAAAAAAATTTGACACGAACACGAAACGACACGATACGAACACGGTTCAACACGACACGTTACCAGGCCTAGTTTATAGCACTCCTCCATATATATATATATATATTTCCAACTGCTACATTTGGTCACCTTGCTCTACTTTTTAAGGCTGATAATAAGTTTGATTATGTCCCTCCAATAATATAATATATATATATGTATGGAAAATAATAATAAGAATGATTTTGGAAGTAACATATTTAATTATTTGGAAATCACTACGCCAAAAACCCTAATCGGCGACACTAAATGCGCGATGAAGCAAAAAATTTGCTTCGAGATAAACTAACGGCGACACAAATATAGTGCGTCGCCTTTATTTGAACAAAATAGCGACGCACCCACGTCGCTAAAATGTGTTTGAAATCAGCTGTCGCGACGCGTGATCGAAAATCGTCGCGAAATATGTGGCGCGAAGCATATTCGGCGACACAAAA
>QANX01000683.1:0-19459 GCA_003254975.1 Ochetophila trinervis | reverse complement strand
ATAATTTTTGGACCAGACCAAACCGCAAACCGCACTTAATATTATATACATTTATAATATTTTTTATTATTAATAATATATATATAACTAATATATATTTTTAATTGTTAATTTTTAGCTTGGATTGTAATACTTTGTTTTAATTTAGATTTTGAATTGTAATATTTTTAATTTGAATTTAGTATTGTAGTATTAAAATTAGTTTAAATTTTGAACTACAAAATTAAATTTTAGTCTTGCAGTTATTTTGGACTATAAAATTAAATGTCGCAGTCTAAACCGTTAAACCAAACCGGACCAAACCGTTTATGAATGGTTTGGTTTGGTTTGGTTTGAATGGTCTTAATGGTTTGGTTTGGTTTGTTGTTAAGCTAAACCGCCATCTATGGTTTGGTCTGAATTTTTATAAAAAACCAGACCAAACCAGACCGCGCCCACCACTTTAAGTTAAAAGATATCAAAATATTATAGAAATAAGAACACTTATGAAATTTGGCAAAAGTCTACGTATTCGGCTTTAATAGAGAATAATTGCTATATTATTGATAAAGTAAAACGATTACAAACTTATTTCTACAATATCTAACATTCCCTCCTGACACAGAAAAAAAGTTAAAAAGCTTTCTCTAAACGGATCCTACTTGGGTGAACCCCCTGAAAATTCAACAGGGGTTCATGCATGAAACTCTTCCATATCAATCATGTAATTTTTCCATATCAAGTAATTTTTTACATATCAAATAATTTTTTTCCATATCAAGTAACTTTTAGTAGGGATTTCCATGAACCCCCTCAAACAAGGGGGTTCACTTGAGAAATGTCCTCTCTAAACATCACTCAGATAAATTCTAATTCTAGACATACAAGAGAACCAGTAAAAAAAAGAAGATAAACAGACACACAACCTCACATGCAAAAATACACTTTCTGATCGCAAGCTCAAGAGAACATAATGTATACATAAGAGAGTAACAACTAACAAGTCACGCCTGTATTACTAGACGAGAAGAAGCCGTGAAACAGAATGAGCCTGCCTGCAAAACATATATAACCCACCAAAGCATAGAAAAGCAACATCGTTCCACTAAAAAAAAAAAATAAAACTTTGTGAATTAAATACAACATAGACTAATCTGGAAAATTTACTTTATATCAAGATAATATAATTACATATATATACTGAATGCTTTGTTAAATAAGTTTTAATTTGTAAGCCAAAAATAAAAGTTTAAAAATCTTTTATTGGTTGTTTTCTCCATATATAAGACTGGACGATTGAACAATGCCACTAGATTAAATCCATAAAAGAGATTTAACAACGTATCGTATCATATTGTATTTGTATTAAAAACAATTCATTTAAATTTAATCCGTTAAGCTTTGTATTAAAATATATAACTTTAAACTCGTTCATTAAATTATTATGTAACTCGTTACTTAGTCTATTAATACATTAACCTTATTTGCAACTTATTTTAAAAAATAAATAAACATATTCTTGATTAATAATTCATATTCCATACTAAAACATAATGAAGCAAACACAAACATAATATGTGTATTCTTTTATAAACTAATAATAAAAACTAAAGCAACATACTTAATACATTTATACATGTTCAAAAAGATAATAAACCACACAAACATAATACTTAAATAGTTAAAGTTAAATTCTTTTACAAATGAATAATAAAAAACTAAAACAGTATTATTTGAAGTAACAATGATACATAAACATGTTCAATTTCAACCACACTTAATTTCTTACATAGATAATTTGATGTACATGACATTTTCAACTATAACGAACACAACCTCAAAGCACCTAAAAAAGTTAAAATTGCATATTGTCCAAAGTAATATAGAAAAACTAAATTATACATACCACTCAAAATTCATACTTCTAATCATCAATAGATCACACTAAATGAGAGCATTGTCCTGATTTAACCTTTTCAAGACCTAATGCAATGAAATCTTCTATAAGTTCTTCTAAATATATAATAAAATTAGAAATATTTATGTTAAAAAAATAGTAAAATATATATACATACATATATATATATATATAAATTACATCCCTTGCCAAAAAGCCAATCTGTTGTGCATAATAAAGCTTGTACTACATTTGATTTTAGTGAATTGCGAAATTGATGTAATACATGACTACCAATACTAAATGGTGACTCAAAGGCAATTATTGATAGAGGAATTGCTAAGACATCACAAACCAAATGAGAAAGTATTGAAAACTAAAGTTGTTATACTTTCACCCAATTAAGGACATCTAAATTTTATTTTTTATCTAACTTTTCTTCATCAAAATACTTATCTAACTCATATTTTTTGGATAAAGAACTGTCAATGTAACACATTTCAAAATCCTACAACATACAAAAATAATAATATAGTTAGAATATGTAATACACATAGCTAACAGATTTTTGAGGGTCAACACGTTAAAATAATGAGTTCATAACATGTTGACCCATTATCAACTCAATCCGTTTTAGATAAACTCAAACCTGCAAAAAACTGTTTGTACTGTGTTAATGAGGTGTGTTGAAATTTGACAGGTCTACGTAAATATATTTTTTTGTTTGAATATGCATAGAGACATGTTGGAATTAAAGTTAGGCATAAAGTTATTTTTGAAGGACCAAAAATTGACCTAAGTCATTATTGATTAGCTTTAAAGAGGAAAAAAAAAAGAAAGGGTGATAGGGAATTTGGGGATGGTTAAAGTAAGGCTAAGTTTGTATCCAAGATCTAAAAAAAGTAAGGCTAATTAGGAAAGTGATAGGTTCAAATTTAGAAATTTCAAGAAGGGAGATGTGGGGCTGGAAATTTCTCCAATATGTGAAAAAGGGATATCAATATGCTTTCATTATTTGATCTTTATACAAGGTATATAAACCCTCATTTTATGAAAGAATCCTGATCTATGATGAAGATAATTAATAATGGTTAATTCAAAAAAGTGATTATCATAACATGATATAACCTATTTGTTACAAAATATCCATCATTTTCTCCTAAGCCACTTCTTGATTACCATGGGTAGTTAAGATCAAGGATGAAAATATCGGTATTGATGGAAACATCGAAAGTTCAAAATACGAAAATATTAATAGAAATATCAATAGAATATCGATATCGATAAAAATACGTAAGAAATGATTGAAATTTATAGAAAAATATAGAAAGTTTTAATGAAACTTCAGGATATGCTTATTTATTAGATACTTTATCAACTTAACTATAAAAATTGAAAAAAAATTGAGTGAAAATCATATTTATCATAATTAAGAGATTTATAGTACTCGCTGATAGGAACAAAAATGTTATTAATTAAGTAATGAATTATTCACTAATCAGAATAATAATACAAGTATATGATTATTTAAATATAAGTCAATACCACATACAATTTCTTGGTGGTTGAAAATTTTCACTCTCTTCCTCATCTTTATTTCTAGCTGTGTATTGAGAGAAATATTGATCAAAAGGCACATCTCCTTGATAATTTTGCATGTAATTGTTAACATGCCAACTATATGGATCTAATATTTCATGTAATTGTCTTTGCTGATAGTCATGATATATATATGACGTTGATTGACTTTGTTCATAACAGCTAACACCTGATGGTTGAGTTTGAAAATGTATCTATGAGTTATTACTTGATGACATTCCATAACCATCCATTAAATAATGGTTATATTTACATTCAATCCTCATTGATCCAAAATTTGTAAAAAAATATTCCTCTTCTTGTTGTGATATTTCTATTGTACCTTTTTCTCTACGCGAATAATATTTTCATATAGCACCAATTCCTAGCACACCTTCTCTACTTCTATGATCCTTATCTTGAGTTGCATTCACCAGTGAATGTACTCAATTTCTGTTGAATTGATGACTTTCTTTCGCAACCATTTCTAACTTCATAAGTGCATCTATTGGTATCACCACTTGAGCTAGAATCACTATTAATAGTTTGAAATTCTGAACCTGTACTTTTGGAAGGGGCCGAAGCACTAAGAGTTCTAGTTGGCTGTCTCATAAGGTTTTCAAAAGAATCAGCACTACTAGAGCCTACTTCTTCAGCAATTACTCTTTGAACACTTATACTTTCTTTTTCAGCTTGTTGAGCAATTTTTTGATCAGGGTTCCCTTTATTATCATTTAAATGCACTGGTTTAATACATTGATATACTTGGTTACCCTCTTCATCACTATCATCTACGATAGCATCAAAGATTGTTGTTGGATCAAATTCTTGATGGTTTTCTTCTTCTGCTTCCATATCTCTTAACTTCAGCTTCATATTATAGTAACAATATACTAGTTTCTCAATTCTACTATATGCTAGCTTATTTCTTTGCTTTGTATGTATTAATGCAAAAGTGCTCCAATTTCGTTCACAAGCAGAGGATGAGGCCGTTTGTGATAAAACTTTCATAGCCAATTTTCTAACAGTAGGTGCACTATCGCCATACATAACCCACCATTCAACTATCATAAAATAATAGATGTATAAATGTAAATTTTGTCATTTCAAATATAATTATATTGGACTTAAATATCAAAAAAATATTATTGGACTTACCAGGATACATCACATTTCGAGCAGCAACTGCTGCTGGCTTTGCAAATCCTTTCCTTGCATATTTGAAATATGTAAGCTGACAATAAAATTAAATTAAGTTTTACACCCTTTAAATATAGTACGTTAACAGACTATTAAAACAATACTTCATTTCCAAATTGGCCAATTGCAATTGATTTGGGGTCTAATGTAGAGTATACATGATGTACTGCCTTTATACGTTCAGAGTTTTACATTGTAATTATTGTTTTACATTTTTTTAATTGTTTCAATTTTGCTTTTAAATTTCAATTTGTCTAATTATATGACATTAGTTAAAATATATCATCAATAAATAATTATAATTTAAAAAATGCTCAAATATTTTATAACATATTTTTAAAATTTAACAATCTAAATTTCGAAAATTTTCATGAAAATTTAGATGGAAATATTGCTTCTCTAGCTTAAAATAAACAATATTTTGCTGAAATTTTGGCGAAAATATCAAAATTTTCATCTATGGTTAAGATCAACAGAATAGTTCACTAATTATTGAATAGACTAATTAACTATATATTTGTGACAATCCCTAACTGTTCCGCTTCTAGACTTTCCTTTTTGATATGTAAAGTTTGTGATGAGTTTCTACTGTAATTCACAAAAATATTCCATACGTTGTTTGCAAAAAGAAATTAAGTTATTTTTTCAGTAATTATTTGGGAAGATTAATGGTATCCGAAACTTTTCCTTGCAAACCAAAACTAAAAATGTTATATATCCTCGTTCTCTGCTGACAATATGCAATCACTACAAGGAAAAAAGATGATATTACTACGATCTTCAAAATACCATTTACGACGAATTAAAAGGGAAACATTGTATTAAATATCATAGACGATGCAATTTGAATTAATATATAATTATTAAATTTTTTTTACATAACTATTACGAGCAAATTGTAGAACGTCACATTAAAATTCAAAAAATACGACGCACAACAAAAAACCATTGTAGATGCTTATAATATAAAATACGTAAAATCTACGTGTCCATGACTGGAGCCTAGTTGGCATGCCGTGGCATTTTACATGACAGTAAAAAACCGTCGTGTAAACTACATTAAATGCGATGGTCAAAACCGTCACGTATAAAGAAACAACATCATTTAAGATGCCAAAAATGATGCATATTATGCGTCGTGAATAATGATCTTATGTCTCAAGTAAATATGGAAATTCGTCAAGGAAATATGTAAGACTTAAGTTCTTTCTAACTATATATCGTTAACGAAATTTCAGTTACAATTTTTTAACTATTCAAGTTATAAAAATCTATTAGTAAAATTTACCATCCCTTCCTTAGAAAAGAATAATCAATTCCCTACAATATGACACATTCCACGTCTTTGATAAAATTCATCTGTTCTATGAAAAGGCCGTACTTCTGCTACTTTTTGTCTGTAGATCCTTGAACATAAAAATAATAATTTTAGATACATATTAAAAAGGTAAGTAGATCAACTAATGCCTATTAACCACACAACCATATGGTCGAAAAAATTAATCTCACTTTACAGTTAATCTTTAGTAGCAACATTTATCAATTCATGTAAGCTCCCCGAAAGTAGTGTTAGAACCTTCGAAGTTCAAACGATTAACATTTGACCTACATTTTCAAATTGTAAAAATTAATCATCAAGCTATTGTTTAAACAATAAATTCAAATGTATATTGAAAAAGTAAACATATATAAGCAATGACGCTAGCAAAAGAAACCATAAAATATTGATATTTGACATTTATCCGATCATTTTCACCAAATAATTCTTTAAGCAAAGATCATTGTGCTCATCTATGTATATGAAGCCTAAACAAAACTCCCCTCGCATGAACACAGAATAATTGGAAACCAAATGCACGCTAACAAGTGCAAAAGCAAAATGTTACCATAAAAATATAGGTCCTAAAATTCAATCGCAACAACAAACAAATATCTTAGATTTCCATACTGTAATTATGTCAAAATTAGGATGGTTTAAACTTCACTGGCTACAAAATCTCCATCCCCGATTTGTAATAAAAAAATTAAAAAATAACAACAACAACACACATGGTTTAAACTTCACTGGCTACAACGTCCTAGCTAACAACATGATTAGCTGTGTAACTAACTTGTGCTGACGTGGAGAGGCAAGTGGAAAAGCTTAATGCAGCTTTCATAACTCTCACATCCTCCCTCAAATTAAGTTTCTACTAATCCTGAAATGTCTGCAAACCAATTCCAAGCCTTGACCTTAAGTAAGAAAATCTGGTAGTTCCAAGAGCCTTTGTAAAGATATCTGCCACTTGCTCTTCTGTGGGTACATACCTAATCTCCATTACTTTTGTTAGTACCTTATCCCTGACATAATGTATGTCAATTTCAACATGCTTAGTTATGGAGTGTAGCACTGGATTATAAGCTAGAGCAACTGCTCCCAAGTTGTCAGACCAGATTATTGGAGAAGGCAACCTTAAACCAAGTTTTGTTGTCAACTGCAATAACAACCTCATTTCTATAGTGATGTTTGCCAAGGCCCGACACTCAGCTTCTGTACTACTTCTGGCAACCACAGATTGCTTCTTACTGCTCCAAGACACCATGTTTGGCCCTAGAAATATGCAATACCCACTGCATGACCTTCTGTCATCAAGATTGCAAGCCCAATCACTATCTGCAAATCCATGAAAAAGAAGCCTCTCAGAGTCAAATTTCCTTAGCAATACTCCATATTCTAATGTGCCCTTCTAGTATCTAAGCAACCTTTTGCAGGCTTCCCAGTGATCAGTCTTTGGTGAGTGAACAAACTGACATAACTTGTTGACAGCAAAGGTAATATTTGGCCTTGTAATAGTCAGATACTGCAAGGCACCTACCACACTTCTGTATTTTCTGGCTACTTAAGAGGATCTCCATCATGAATAGACAATTGCCTTCCAGTAACCATAGGAGTTGAATATGCTTTAGCATCATGCATATGAGTTTTGACTAGAAGATCACCTGTATACTTCTTTTGAGAAAGCTTAATCCCTTGACTTGATCTTTCAACTTCAATCCCTAGAAAGTAATTCAGATTACCCAAATCTTTCAAAGAATAGGTTTTGTTCAAACCAACAATGAGATCATTAATGAAGTTAACATTGGAACCTGTAATAATCAAGTCATCCACATACACAAGAACAAAACAATGAATTTTGTTTTTGTTGTACACAAACAGTGAGCTATCAGCTACTGACCCTATAAATCCTCTTTGAATCAAGTTGCCTCTGAGTTTGTCAAACCATGCTCGAGGTGCTTGCTTCAAACCATAAATTGCCTTCTGTAGTTTACACACATAAGTAGGATTAGCTTTGTTTATGTAACCCTCTAGCTGCCTCATATAAATTGTTTCTTCTAAAGTACCATTAAGAAATGCATTATTAAAGTCCAATTGCCTGACTGGCCAATTGAAAGTAACAGCTACTGTGAGAATCACCCTTATTGTTGAAGACTTAACCACTAGATTGAATGTCTCAAAGTAGTCAAACCCTGGTTTTTGATTAAACCCCTTTGCTACTAACCTTGCCTTGTATATGTAAATACTACCATCTGCCTTATATTTTATCCTATATACCCACTTGTTACCTACAATGTTCATGTCTGGGGTATAAGGAACCAAAGACCAAGTATCTGTACTTACCAAAGCATAATATTCCTTGTCCATTGCCTCCTTCCATTCTGAGTGCTGCAGAGTAAGGCTTACTGTTTTAGGTTCAGCAACAAAGACAGTGCCTAAGTTTGGAGGTAAAACCTTTTGATTCTTAACAATTGAAGACTGAACCTTTCCAGCTTCAAATTGATAAGCCTTTGGCTTCATAATGCCATTCTTAGACCTTGTTATCATAGAGTGAGAGTTCTGTGATACTGGCAGATCAACTTGTAACTGAATTCCCTGAGTATTGCCTTCCACTTCAAAAAGCCTATTCTCAGTTGACATAGAGCTATGATCAACAAGTGAACTAGTGATATTCACATTGTCAGCAGTTATGTGTTAAGAAGTAGTGTCAATAGTTATATTAGTATCAAACAAGCTTGTTGATGCAGGCATATTAGTAACATTTCCATTTCTAAACAAATTAGGCAAAATTGTCTCATTTTCATCAGTGAATTTACCACAGCAATTAACAAGTGGACCAGTGATATTTTGACTTGTAGCTTCTTTGTGTCCAAAATCAACTTCAACAGTTGTATTATGATCAATAAAACTTGTTGGTTCATACAAATCATTTAAACTCTGAATGCTTGACAAATTAGGCACAATAGTCTCATTTTCAGTGAAGTTACCACAGCAATCAACAAGTGGACTAGTGACATTTTGATTTGTAGCTTCTATATGTCTAGAATTAGATTCAATAGGTGTATTATGACCAACCAAACTTGTTGGTTCAGACACTTCAGTAAAATCCTGACTTATTGACAAATTTGGCAAATGAGTACTTACTTGAGTTTTACTGAATTTAGAAGCTTCTGGATTTGCATTTGGTCTTTCTTCTGCTTGAACATATTTAGTAGCTACACTATCTACTTGTGTGTCTAATAGAACTCTTGACACAATAGAAAGAATAGGAAGAGGCACATATTCAACATTTCTACCACTCTCAGACTTAGAACACAAGAAATGCAGTTTAGTAGAAAATGGAAACTCATTTTCATTAAAGTCAACATTATTTGAGATATAGATCTTGCCTGATTGATGAAGACATTTGTAGCCCTTGTATCCTTCTGCATATCCAAGAAAGATGTAATTGTCAGTGTGAAATTGGACTTTTGTAGTATGAAAAGGCCTTATATATGGAAAACAAGCACAACCAAAAACCTTCAATCTGTAATACTCTGGAATTCTATTATAAAGCTTCTGAGAAGGACCCTGAAACTCCAAAGTTACTGTTGGCAATTTGTTAATAACATGTGTTGCTGCTTCAAAGGCTTCCCACCAAAATTCAAGTGTCATTGTGGCTTGTGCTAACATACTCAATCCAACTTCCACTATGCTTATGTGTTTCCTTTCTGCTCTTCCATTTTGATGGTGAGTATAAGGCCACGAATGTCTAAAAACAATACCATGCTACTTCAGGTAAGGTACAAAACTCCTGTACTCTCCACCCCAGTTAGACTGTATTGCCTTCAGTCTAAAACCAAGTTGTTTTTCCACTAAAATCTGAAAGAAAATAAAACTTTGTAAAGCCTCAGATTTAGTTTTCAAAGGATAGATCCAAGTATGTCAAGTAAAATCATGCACAAAATTTATATAATATATGCAGCCTTTTTTAGAAACAGTAGGTGAAGGACCTCACAAGGCTGTATGAACTAGTTCTAAAGGTGATGTGGTTTTGGTTTCAACTTTTGGAAAGTGATTCCAATGTTGTTTTCCTTGTTTGCATGCATCTCAGAAAGAAAAATTTGAGTCAATATCATTTGCTGTAATACTCAGTTTAGAATTACACAAATTCAACACTTTCTTCATTATAGGAATAGCACAATGTCCTAATCTTCTGTGTAGAATATCAACAGACATATTATTTGCTGACTTATGTACAGATAGTACTTGAGAACAAGTATTAGACTGCTTAGGTGCTAATGCAAAACTATTATTCTGAAAAGCAGTAGGAATATGAACTGGTTGTTATTGAGTAGTTTGAAGTGCATTTCCATTTATTTGAGATGTAGTTGCTGCATTGCTTGCTGAAGATGAGTGAACTCGCTTTGACACTTCAAGCTTGTAGAGACCTCCCTCAAGTATGCCTTTAAGTATTGGAACTCCTAGCTGCTTATGCTTAACAGTACATGAGTTAGTATTAAACTCAACACACACATTATTGTCTTGTGTAAGTTTTGATATACTAAGTAAGCTCTTAGCAATAGTAGGAACAACAAGTATATCTATAAGCACAATCAAACCATCAGAAAGACCTCTAATTATTGTATTACCAATACCAGTAATTTTAATTCCAAGTCCATTACCTACTAAGAGTTCACCCTTACCATTGTAGTCAACATGCTGAAGCAAATGAGAGTTGTCTAAGACAACATGATTCGTTGCCCCACTGTCCAAGTACCAACTTGGATCTCCAACAGGTATTGGTGTAATGAAATTGGTAGCTAGAGCAGCAGAATTAGAAGCCTTGTCTGTGAAGTTTGTAGAGTACTGATTTGGAGCAGTTAAAGCATTGAACTGAGCATGAAACTAAGGATTACCATTTGCTGGGAAGTGTGTTCCAAAACTTAGAAAACTGGTAAGCATAGCTTGAGAAGGAAAATGTGCATTTTGAGGGAATTGATATCCACCTATGTTAGGAATCACTTGACCACCAGACTATCCCATATAATTCACATATGAAAGCTGAACTCTGGCAAATCCAGAGTATTGCAACAGGTTGCTAACAGGCAAAACGGAGGAATAATGTCCAAATTGTGACACAGGATTTACAGGATTTCCAAATCTAAAGCAACACACATCAGCTGTATGTCCAAGCTTTTTGCAGAGATGACATTGTGGTCTACCAGGTTTGTTTCTTCCTTTGAATTTATTCTTTGTTTTATCAAAACCTCCACTGTTGTTGAATTGATTACCAAAAGGTACTTTGCCTTAGATTTTTGTTCCATAAATCCATGTTGATCTGACACACTTGCATTATAAGCAACCTTTGAACTATGATTTACTGTATCTAAACACATGTTATCACTATCTGAATTTGCATAATCATCTTCTCTAGTGTCATCACCTAACTCAGATATTTGACGCTTTGATTTTGTGCTTACTAGGTTAACATAATTAGTGAAACGTGTACGTAGATAAACCATGGCAGTGGTGTTCAGAATTTCAAGCCTGCTTTCATAGTGAAAAAGGTGTTGCTTTACCTCTTCAAGACTCGGCAAAGTTGGTATTGTGATTAAATTCACGACCACCATCTCAAACTCAGAGCCAAGTCCTCCAAGAATGTATGAAACTAGATCATCTTCAGTGATGAATCCACCCCTGCTGCTAGTTGATCTGATAGAGTCTTCATCTTTAAGATGTAATCAGCAATTTTTAGGGCTCCTTTCTTTGTACTTTGCAATTGAACTCTCATTTGGATTTGATTCATTTTTGATTTCGATGCAAAGTTCAATTCCAGTACCTTCCACACTTTTCTTGATGACTTTAATCCAATTACAAGATTTTCAATTGACCTTGAAATTGCAGTGACAAGCCAACCGATGAGTAGTTGGTCTTGTAGAATCCATACTTGCTGCTCAGTAGTGAAATTCTGAAGAACCTCACTTTCAACATCACATTGTAATGCAAGTATTGTTTCCATGAACTGTGGTTCATCTTTCAGTATGAATTTGTCTAATTTGTTACCAATCAACAATGCTAAAATCTGTATTTTCCAGATCAAGTAATTTCTAGGATCTGGAGGTTGAATTGAGCTAGGAAATGGTGAAACTGTGATCAAGGTCTTGCTTACCAAGTTTGTTGCTGTTGATCGAGTGTTTGAGAGATCAACATTAGGTAAGATCCGAGCTTGAAGACCACTCACTTCTATGTTTTCCATTGCTACATCTATTATAGCTCTGATACCGTGAGAAAGTTTTATAACTTGCGGAACAAGAAACTAAGAACAGAAGAAAGTAAAGAAAAGAGAGAGAGAGAGAGAGAACTTGAAGAAAAGAAGAATATCTAGATTTTGATTATGTAATCTCAATCGTACAAGTCAAGACTCTATTCTTGTGTTTATATAACACACAAGATTGACACATGTGATAACATGCATTTCACATGTGAGTTGTTAACACAACAGCTTTTACAACTTCCTAGCTAACAACATGATTAGCTGTGTAACTAACTTGTGCTGACGTGGAGAGGCAAGTGGAGAAGCTTAATGCAGCTTTCATAACTCTCACAAGAACCATCAGCACCAAAATGCCACCAATCATATTGAAAATTTAGATCCCATTGTCTATTTTGGACCAATTATACAACCACAAATATTTGCATTAGATTATGAACTAAATTTTGAATATAAGCTCAGATTTACATCCCAAAATATATGTCCAGCTCTTATGAATATAGAACAAATACTAAATTATATAAATTATTCCAAAATACATATATATGGCATCATTTGCACAATTAATGCCACCATACTAAGTTAGTCGTGTACCAATACATACTTGTTTAGTCATTTGCCATATCTTAGTATGATATCAGTATATACTACACAAATTTTTTGGCTTAATAAGCCATCTATCCATACACTGATCTAAATTATAATATTGGTGGTCATGCGACAATATAATTTAATTCAATTTTTTCATATACATGTACTTTGACATGTATTTTGGAATGTAAATTTTAAGCTTATATATTGTTAGTACTCAATTTTGATACAAAGAGACCGTTAAACCCATATTCGTATTTTTATTTAAATAAATTATTTTTTATACACAAAAAGATAAATAAAAGTTAGTCCTAAACTACTCATGAGGCTTTTGTTGGCATAGACCTTGTTATATAGGTTTAATTTATCTCATTTTATCAAAAGTTGATCCACTTGGGAGGTTTTGACCTACAATGGTAAAATAATTTAAATTAAGCTAATAAGTAGTATGTTTTATAGTATTAAAATACTAAATTCATGCTAGACACTAAGCCCACATATTTTTCATACTAGCTCAAGAGCCCACACATTTGTTTGAATCCTTCAGCTTGCTTCATGACCACTTGTTATAGCCTAACTTCTTAAACTCATGCTTGCTTGATTTTTTGTACAAAAAAAAAACAATGTCTATATATATATATTATTTTCAACACCAGTATATATTTATAAAGTGTTTATTTTTTATTTTTTATGCTAGATCATATTACTTCCTATTTGCTTTTTTTCTTTGTGTTTGTGATTAGGTGTGCCATTAAACTTTTGAAAGCCATTTGACTTGGTTCACAAAAACAAATCAATTGAACTCATAGGGGTCTGCCCAAATCCAAACATAGATATAAAGCCCAAAAATCTAGGCGCTTGTGCGAAGCCCACATAACAATTTTGACCCTTAACACACACACACACATATATATGTGCAAAATTTAGTCTATAATGCAATGCAANACACACACACACACACACACACACACACACACACACACACACACACACACACACACACACACACATATATATGTGCAAAATTTAGTCTATAATGCAATGCAAATATTGACACAGTTGTCTTATGAACTTTATCAAAGTTGACATGTTGCACATAATTTTTTTGATTGCATTTTGCACTCTGAAGTAACAAAAATTTAGCATTTTACACCTACCAAGCAAAAGATGCATTTTGCCAAGATTTTGTTAGTTCAGAATACAGAATGCTATGAAAAGAGTTTAAAATGCAATATGCTAATTCCGATAAAACTCAAAGTACAAATGTGCCAATATCTCTAAAAATAATTCTCTCACTTTGTTACTTTCTCATCAAGAAACAAAAACCCAAGCTAGAATGCTAGCTGATCATCTACCTCCTTGCTCCATGTTACCTATATTGTTCCCCTCGCATTACTCGTCCACGCCATCGTTCTTGATCGAGTGGCTATTCCACTTTCTAGATCATGTCATTGTTCTTGATTTACTTTTTTGTGCTGAGTTTCAAAAACATTAATTTATTTTTAATGATAAAGTTGTTTTCCGAGTCTCGTCGAGCAGGAGGAGCAATGCATGTCTCTTTGGAGGAGAAATGGGCTATCTATTTTTATTATTAATTTTTTCTGATCAATATATATTTTAAAATAATCAAATTAATTTTTTTAATTTAATATTTTAATGTTTTATTTATTTATTTTTATTTGATTAGAAGAATTTTATAAAGATAAGCAGTTCAAAAACCAAATTTTAATCTGAAGAATGGTTTCTGTGGGTCCTATTATTTGAAGTCGTGGTAGAATCTTGATCGTTTGACTGCATTTAGTTATACAAACATAGCTATGCACTCACAAATAAAAGTGATAGCTTATTCTGCAAGTCATTTCGGTCTCTGCTTTCACAATCCGAACGGTTTTTTTCTTCTTCTTTTAGAGAAATCCAACATCTTTCTAAGTAGCTACTTATTTTTCACTTACTTTCATATCAATGTGAATTTTGTTCCTTTTTTTTGTTTTTCTCCAAAAAAAATCTTCATATATGTTTTTGAGCAGTTGAATATTTCTCCTTGAGCTTCTAGTCCTTTCTCGACTCATTTAGTGCACCGGAGCTTTTATTTTTTAATTTTTAATGTGAGGGTGTTTGTGGGATTTCTTTCTTATTTATGCTTCCAAAAGTTTTTTGACTTTGCAATCTATGTAGAAAGTTTGGTGCTGTTTCTGGATCTTGTAGTTTGATAGTTGATTACCTTTACATTTGATATGTAATTTTGTGCTTTGTTGTAGATTGCATTTGGAAGAAACAATTTAAATTAGTTTGATATGGATTTTGTTAGATTGTAGCATTTTTAGAGTAGGCATTGTTGATGATTTTTGTGTTTAATGTATTTGTGATAAACATGGTGTAATGTTACTCATAGTTGAAGTAACTAAATTGTTGTGTTAGTTTAGTTTAGAGTTGGTTAGTTTGGTTGTGATAAAACCACTAGAAATGTGGGATATTTTGTATTAAGGTATGGCTGAATTGGGGTGCAATTATGCAAGCTACATGGTAAAAAAGTGGCTGGACAGTGGTTAGGTAGATGCAACATGCTTCCTACTATTCATAGAATATTGCTTTTGTGTATTTATATTTTCTTTGTTAGCTCGTAATGGTGGAAGAACTGGTTGTATGAAAATGCTGAAAAAATTTCCAGACTTTTGAGTGTTCTTCCCTTCTTCTTCCTTCCTTCCACATTTGTTTAACTCTCAACCAAATTCTAACAGATTTTGCTGTTAGGATTAAATTGAGGATATGGCTGGTAAAGAGACAAAAAAGGCCGGTGGGGAGTCAAAAAAGGGTAATGCCAATGCATGCGGCAGTGAGTTTCATGTTCTGTTATGAGCAACTGCCTTTACAAACTGGATAAAGTGTAAATAGTTTTTTGGACTGGATGTGCCTGATTGAACATTTGTTTCTGACTTGTGTATATTTCACCTTCAAGGGGTAAAAAGAATGAGGTTGAGAGAGAGACATTGGGACTATCCTACAAGAAGGATGAGAACTTTGGCAAGTGGTACGACTCTGAGGTACCTTTTTTGATTTTTAGTGTTGGGGGTTCCGTGAATGTCTCCACAGTGTTTTTTGCACTTCTTCTTGTTTGCTATAACCATTTATGCTGTTCATGGAATAAATATCCATCCATAGCTTGACAATAACAGTTATTGTAAGAACATTTTTTATGATTTATTTGCCAGTATAGTATTTACATTATTAAGTCTTAAAGCTTTATACCAGTATAATTATACGACAGGAAAAAAACAAAATGACTATATTAAAAGGATATAATACTTTTCCTGAACACAATTTTAGTGGGCGATTTTCAAATAAAAAAACTTTATTATTACATGTTAGACGTGTGGCTGGAATTTTCATTAATTGGTTTTATCAACAAATAAAAGATCAAATTCAGTTCTATCATAAGGTTTAATTTATGTAGTTGATTGCTGTGATTAGAAGTTGCGTTGGAAATTACAAGATCTGCAAATTAGGGGGTAACGCTCAATATAGAGTTTTCTTTTACATGCCATCCCTCATATTCTTGCTGTGGGTTGGAAGGTGCCATTTTCTTTAAAGCCTGTCTTGTTTTTCCCCTTTTATCTTTTTTCTATACATAGCTGAGACAGAGAAGAAGGTAGGACTATTTCTGTTGGTTAATTTGTATAATTGATGTTAAACCCCCATTTAAGAATATTTAGGAATGTATTATGGATGGTTTGAGGCTTTGGAAGTTATTAAGTATGAGAGGACTTAGATGGAATAGCTAATGGAAATAGGATTCTGTGTGATGCATTTAGTTTGAGTAAAATGTTCTAACAATTATATTCAAAATCCCTATTAACGAAATAAGTACAACGTTTAGATATTTCGCTTTTCATTTTGGGTCATATTTATAAATACACGTCTATGTATGTATAACAATTAATTTATATTTTTTTACTTTTTTTTTTTTTGGGGTTAGGAATGGGGCTAGGTTGGGGATTTGTTTTTTTATTTACTACTTCTCCAAGAACTCGCAATTCCTGCACTGTTCAGAGCTTTAAGAAGGAAAGTTTGTAGTTTCAATGAGACATTTTATAATGATTTAGTGGGGAGAGGTAGTATCAGACTTTGATAGTGTGTCTAGGATAGGAATTGGGTTTCACATAGGTGTGATTCCGGTCCACTTTGTCATAAATGTGCAGAGTAGTATTTTTGTTGCACTTATTGTATTAATTTCTATGAGTGAAAAAAATATTTTCAAAAGTTCTGGGATCCAGATCTGCGTACTTCCTTGAAATTAAGTATAATGAGCATATTTCAGGTGTTTGTGACTTATTATTATTATTTTTTTAATTTTCTTTTGGATTGTAGGTGGTTGTGAAAGCGGATATGATTGAGCACTATGACATTTACGGCTGTTATATTCTGAGGCCTTGGACAATTTCAATCTGGGAGGGCATGCAAGTGAGTTCAAAATCCTTACGTAATCATTTGTTCATACTCTTGTTACGAGTGAAGTTCATGTCTTTTTATTTTGGACGACAACTGAAGTTCATGTCTGATAATCTTTTGATGCAATTGGTATATCATTGAACAAAGATTTTCTCTTAAATTGTTTTCACTTAGTTGGATTTTTTTTTGTTTTATTTATTTATTTATTTTTTTCTTTGATGTAAAATTCTTCTCCCTGATATCACCCTGGGTTTGTGAATCACTATACTTCAAATAAGTAAAGTTTCATCTATTACTAAATCCTCTATATCTTCCAAAATTTGAAGTTGGGCAGTCTATATTTACAATGATGTCAATGTACAAGAATTCTTTGATGCTGAGATCAAGAAATTGAAGGTCAAAAACTGTTACTTCCCTCTTTTTGTAGCTCCGACTGTTTTGCAGAAGGAGAAGGATCACATAGAGGGTTTTGCACCAGAGGTGATATCAATATTCCATTTGGTACAATGAGAAAGATAAACCCTTTTTTTCCTAATTTTAGGTACAATATATACACAGTATACGATTTTTCCTTACTTTCTATGAAATCAGTTTAAGCCATTTTATCCTTAATATAATTCACCTTGACCTTCATGTGTAGAAACTATGACATACACAAATAAGATGTTACTTTATGACTGTCTAATCTTCTTGCTCCTATAGATAATATTGATGGTTTTGTCCAGTGTACAGTCATAATTATAAATTTGTCGGTTGCTTCTATGCTTTATGCTAATTCTAATTTGAGTCTTCTCCTTGGTATAAAAGTCTAGTCTACAAATTTTGTCTTAGCTAATGATGCTTTTACATTTGAGGAGAGTGTTGTAATAGATTTAATTGGATTGTTTGTGCTTGGTTGACAGTAAACTTGATTCATTGGACCTTTGGTTTACTCAGGTTGCTTGGGTAACTAAATCTGGGGAATCTGATCTGGAAGTGCCAATAGCAATTCGCTGAACTAGTGAGACAGTAATGTATCCCTTCTATTCAAAGTGGATCAGGGGACACTGTGATCTTCCTTTAAAACTTAACCAGTGGTGCAATGTTGTTCGATGGGACACTACAAAAAAAATTGACCTTTTGTGACGGAAGCAATTGCGTCACAAGGTATATTATTTGTGACGGATTCGTCACATAAACAACCAACTGTGACGGTAACTAACCCGTCACAGTGCTTTCGCAATAGCCCCGACACAAATTCTCTTCAGTGACCGTTTACTGTTTATCGTCACTAAAAATGAATTTTTAGTGACGGCAAACAGCCGTCACTTAAAGTCCGCCTAATTGTAATTTTCCGGCGAGTCACCGCCGACAAGTATTAAGTGACGGCTAATATTCCGTCACAATAATGAAGTTTGTGACGGAATAGTGACGGTTAACCGTCACTGTTACTTAAATGTGGCGGACATACAACCGTGACACTTTGGATTTTTAGTCACGACATTGTGACGGTTTTCCGTCACAAAGTCACAACTGTGACGGAGTAATCGTCACTGTTACATATTTGTGACGGAAAAATACCCGTGACGAAAGAACAGTTTTGTCACGACGTTGTGACGGATTTTCGTCACAGTTGCCCTTGACGTTGTGGGGCCAACATCGCGTTTCTGTGACAGTTTTGTGACGGGTTGCTGTCACTTATATATAGTTGTCACGATTTTTGTCCGTCACGTAATCATTGTTGTTGTGACGGTTTTGTGACGGTTTCCCGTCACGGATATTTATTTGTCACCGTTCTTAGCCGTCACTTATACATTTTGTTTTTGTGACTGTTTTGTTACGGTTATCCGTCACGGATATTTATTTGTCACAGTGCACGTCCGTCACTTATACATATGTTTTTGTGACGCGTTTGTGACGGTTATCCGTCACACATAAGTTGCTGTGACCGTCATTAAGGAAAGTTTATTGATGGGTGTTTTGTTTTTTCCCTGTCACACTATACCATTTTGTGACAGATTCTTTGTTTAATGTTTGAAATACCAGGGAGGCATCTAGTTTATCCTTTCCCTGTAACTGTGCCACTCAAGCAATATATCATTATGACATCACAACACCAATTGTATAATAAACATATTAAATTCATCACTAACAAATTGCATTTAATTTATCAAGACTCATTTATATGAAAACATGCTTGCACAACCACGTTTGCTAATTA
>QANX01000681.1:58188-101070 GCA_003254975.1 Ochetophila trinervis | reverse complement strand
AAATGCAGCTGCACGGAAAGTGTGGGGTCACCACCATAATGGTGTGGTCCCAGCTCTCAAAGCTCCTGATTCATTTTTTGATGTGTCCTTCTGTTTGGATTTAAAAACCATGGAAACGTTAAAGACTTTGAAATAATTGCATTGAGAATCTTTAGTTGTAAAGAATGCGAGAAACATGCACATACTATTCTTCTCTACCCCTTTACTTTACCTCTTTTATAGCAAAGGAAGAATCTACATCAACCAGTTTCAGGAGCTTCAAAATAAATGGATTTGTATTATTATTAACCAATTAATTCAATAATAAAATCGAAGGCATTTTATTTGATTTAAATAAATAAATGTTTTATAATTCATAAAAGTAATGAGCTTGGGTCGCACAGAGCGTTTGAAATTAAAACAAAAGAAAACAAAAAAAATAAGAAAAACGAAGTTTTAACGCGGCCAAACTTAGTATAGAATTTAAAGTCACAAAAGAATCATTGGACCAATTATTCTTCCTAAACCATCCCTCACCTCTATTTTTATTAACAAAACTACCCTTGTTTGAATCCCATGTTAGCATAGGCAATAGAGAACATATTGACATACGTACATAACTATAGTCAATGTCACCTTTGACCGTCACTGGCTCCGCCGGTCTCCATTTTGAACATCGCCGATTTTTTATACAAACACTGAAGAAAATCGCCGATTCGGTCGAGGACTGTATTCTGACAGTTAGACCGCATTTTTCACTCAGTTGCTCGGAAAAGGCCTTCCCATTCTCTTTCTTCTAGCTGTCTGATTTTGCAGATTTTTGTTTTTCTTTTTTGCTCTGAGGGAAAGGAAGAGAGAGAAGAAAGCGCGTAAAGACTCAAGAGTCACGGACCTGTCCATGGATTACCGAACCTCTTCTGTGACTCTCTCCAAGAAGCTATCGAACGGCCATAGTTTCTCCGGTGAATCAGCGTACGACGGCGTTTTCGCTGCTCCGTCTAATTTTCGGGTTCCAACTTTCTCGTCCCGAGTTGAAGACTACTGCGAGATTTTCGGTGGCTCCGGAGCTTCTCGAGGCTCATCGATTCCCATTCTTGAAGTTCCAGAGCTCAATGAACAAAAAAATTCGGTCGATGTTGGAAGCTCAAAGCTTGATTACTCGAAGATCTTCGGTGGCTTCGGAGATTCAGACTTTGCAGTGCCTTATGAGGAGCTTGAAACGGAACCGAATAAAAAGGAAATCTTTGCTGACGAGCCATTGTAAGCTTAAACTTACCTGCTTTTTTTATTTTTTAATGGTTGAATAAGTTCAGAAGATTCTGCATGTTCGTTTTTTCAATTCAGAAATGGGTATAAACTTTGGTTAATCAGACAGCACATCCTTAGTTTAAATTTCAATCTTTTTGGTTTAGCCTGTTGTGGTTGAAACATTTTGGACTTGAAACATGAGGAAGTTCTTTGTGCTTATTGAATGAATAGAAGGACAAAACTCTAAATTGGTGTAAACTTAGCAGCTACAGGTTGATCTGTGTTGCTTCGTATTTCGAGTTTCATCTTCTTACGCAGAAGGTGTCAAGTGCGAGGTGGAGGAGTATGATTGAGCAGTCAGTGAAAATTTACTACTTTATTGCCATTTGTTTGTTTGTTTTTCTTTTTATTTTTCTGGGTATCTTAGATATTGTTGTGTTGGGAGTTGGGAGAGTTTAAATGCTTAAATTTGCGTTCTGCTTTTCTTCTTTTTGTTATTCTATTCCGTAATTTCTTCATTGTTGTCCATTAAGAAACCAAGCGGAATGAATCCATTTTCTTTCAAGTTGACACAGCAGGTATGGTAGAGATTGATGATTAAGCTCTTTCTTACGTTTTTTTCCCCCCCTCAAATATATAGGAATCCAGCTGAGAGATTGCCCACCACAAAAGACGCAGATACTTGTTCAGAAGAAAATCATGCTTTGTCACAGGAAGAATCTTGTCAATCGTTTAACGGTGTCAAGAAGTTCAGCATGTCTTACCAAAAAACTAACAATGGAAACGAAAACGGCTTGAATGGAACAACACATATAGCTCAACTCCATGCTGTACCGGGTTATACTTGTTTAATCGATGAAGTTACTCCCTCACGCATGACTAAAGGTGATAACCCTGTATCCTCTATTGTAAATGGTGCATGTCCTAAGGATAATATCTTTGTAGGAAAAATGGAATGCAACAATTTCATAAAATCCATGACAGATCTTTCAGCTGGTGGCACAGCTGGCACAAAGACTTCTAAGGGCAATGTTGAATTTCAAAATAAGTCTAATCGGTCTAGATCAAATTCAGTGGATAAGTTATTTGATGCATGCGAAGTTGGCAATGGGATTCATTATCCAAAAGTGCGACCATCTTCAAGCTTCCCGTCTAACTATGGTAATAATTATGATAGCTCAAGGAGATCGATGGCTTCAAAGTTTCGGAGTTTTAAGACTGATACTTCTGAAGGTTATGCCAATGATTATTCACTTCCACTCTTTGATGAGGAAGTAGACACAAATTCAGTTGCTGCCACCTCTATGGCTGCTTTGAAAAAGGCAATAGAGGAGGCTCAAGCAAGAATGAAAATTGCAAAAGAATCCATGGAAAGAAAGAAATTCAATATTCAAAATCGAGTGAAAGTGGGTTCTGATGATGGACTCAAGGTTGAGGAGAGAAAGGAGATTAAAATTGTAGAGAAAGCAAACAGATCAAAAAATATGACGACTTGTGATACATGTGAAGAATGGGATGTTCCACTGCACATTTCTTCTGGGACAGGAAAGCAAAATGCAATCAGTCCAGGTCAAGTAACTACTGACTTTAAAGTTAAAGAAAAAAATTTAAAAAGTGTCAAAGAAGCTGATGGTGAAGCAGTGGAGGAGTTTAGATCAATTCAAGCAGACCATAGGCAAGAAGATAAAGATATTTTTGAAGAGTCGGAACAATTTTATGAAGTTGCTAAAGAAGCTGACGAGGAAACACTTGGGAAGGAGTTCACCTCTAGTCATGAAAAGTATAACCAGGAAGAAGCTGATACATTTGAAGAAGAAGACCAATTTTATGAAGTCACTAACACAGGTAATCAATGGGATACATTATTAGAGTTTGAAGACGACAAAGATGCTAAAAGGGTGATGCAATCTGTGGATAGAGATGAATGGAAGGAGAAAAAAATGGCCAAGGAAGTTTTTGAGCAGCCTGAAGAAGGTGGTGAGAGGCTAAAACCGACTGAAGGGGAAGGTAACCCCGAGGAAATGGAGAAGTGTTTCAAGGGACTAGATACTGTTAAAATGGCATCTGACTGTGAAAATCATGGTGGCAGATTAATGTCAGGTGCGCATGTTTTTGATCCGGAGGAAAGTGATGGGAGACTAAAAGTTGCTCATCTGCTGGGAGAATCTGACAAGAAAGTTCAAGCATTCTGTGAAAAGGATGAATGTCAAAAGGAAGAGAAAGAACTTCAGGAACCAATAAAAGATGAGAAAATACTTGAAAGTCTGGAGGCGGAGGATGTTGAGCTTTTAGAGAGACAACAAGTAGTTTGGGAATCAGTTGAAAATAAGAATAAAGAAGAGGAGACTTCCAAGCAGGAAGAACTTGAGAAGGAACTAAAAGATGCCCATGAGAGGATGTTCAACAAAGATAGCAAGCAGGATACCTTATTGGAAAGACTTGATGATTTTCATCAGAGGGAAGAAGTTGAGAAGATACTCATAGATGAGAGCCACTTAGAAAATGAAGAGTTTCAACAGGTTGTAGAAGATGAGAAGATAGTTGCAGTGGAATCTTATCTGGAGGAAGAAAATGAGAAGACATTTAAATTGGATGTTCATCAGGAGGAAAAAAATGAGGAGATAATTAAAGTGGACGCTTATCAAGTGGAAGAAATTGAGAAGATATTTAAAGTGAATGTTCATCAGGAGGATGAAATTGAGGAAATAATTAAAGTGGATGCATATCAGGAGGAAGAAAATGGGAAGATACAAGTAGAGATTTGTGAATTGGTAAAAGCTGGAGGGATAGAAGAAACAACGATCGAGCCTAGTGCAGGAGATGGAAAGATAAAAGTGACTGACGAGGATCTTAGGAACCAGGAGAACAATGTTGAGGAAGCTGACAATCTATGTAAGCATGATGAAAGTGACAACCTGAACAAAATTCAAAAGCCCACTGTAAAAATAGAAAACATGCAAGGTATAGAAGTAAGTATGGAGATACCTCCATGCGAAGAAAGTGGGAGCCTGAGAGAAGTAACAGAAGTTTTGTTGGATCCAGAGGAAAATGGGAAGGAGTTGGAATTAATTGAAGAGGATAATGTCTTGGTGGGGAGGAAGATACTGGAAACAGATGGCTTGTTTCAAGGTTTCAAACTTACCAAGATAATGCCGATGGAATATATGATAGAAACCACCATTTTGAACAGAAATGGAATAAATTTAGATATAACTGGTATAGGTTTCATGCAAAAGCAACATGACCAACAAACCAGAGATTTTGAAATTGTCTGCAAATCGGGGAAGCATGTTGAAAGATCCGTTCCTGGATTGGAAAAAATGAATGAGGATGTCAAGGAAACTGAAGTTTCTATGAATCATTCAGATGAAGAGAAAGAATCCAAGTGTTTTGAGGAGGAAAGATGGGTTGACAACGGAATTAATATTGGAGAAGCTCAATTATATGAAATTAATGAAGTTGAAGGGGAAAATGTGGGACCACATCAGGAAATAAAAACAAGCCTATGTACAGAAAAAGATCACGAGAATCATCAAGAAACCCTGACAGATGAAAGTGCTGAAACGTACATAGAGAGCTATCAAGAAACCCTTACAAGCCTAAATGCAGAAAAGGAGGAGAAACATTATGGAACCCTGCCAAATCAAGGTACACAGAACCATGACGAAAATCATCAAGAAACCCAAACAAGTCAAAGCACAGAAACAAAGGAGGGGAATCGGGAGGAAACCCTGACTGTGGAAGAAGGTGAAACTGATGAAAGTTTGCAGAAAGAAGTGGAGCTGGAGAAGAAACACCTTAAAAAAATAGATGAAGCAAAAGAAAGGGAAAGAGAGAAAGAAAGAATTGCTGTTGAAAGAGCCATCCGTGAAGCTCGAAAAAGGGCATTTGCTGAAGCCAAAGAAAGAGCTGCTGCAGAGAGAGCAGCTGCTGAAGCTCGTCGAAGGCTAATGGCTGCTGAGTCCCGGGAAAGATTTGGAAAAGATTCTGCAGAGGCTAATGATAAGTCATTAGCTGAGAAGGCTTCTAACGAAGCCAAACGTAAAGCTGAACGTGCTGCTGTGGAAAGAGCAACAGCAGAGGCTCGGGTTCGTGCCTTAGAAAAGGCTATGTCTGGCAAGGCTGCATCAGAGACAAGAAAGTTTGCTTCTGAGAAATTTTCTGGAGGCCCATCCCCCTCAAGCACCTCAAGTTTCCCAAATTCTTCAAATCATGTTGGTATGTGATATTGTAAATTGATCCCATAGTATTAATACTTATTCCCTGAATATCATCACCAAGGAGATTTTACTATAGATTATACTCTTGTTAACAATTTATATTTTGCTTAATGCAGCTTCTTACTCTGCTGAGAGATTCGATGGAGTTAATGATGAATCAGCTCAGAGGTGTAAAGCAAGGTTGGAGAGGCATCAAAGAACAGCAGAACGAGCAGTATGTTACACAATCTTTTTCAGATTTGTATTTACAGTGTTCACATGAAATAAGCTTGTTCTATGCCCTTTTCTTGTCTCTTTCAGGCAAAAGCTCTTGCGGAAAAGAATATGCGTGATCTTCTTGCCCAGAAAGAGCAAGCAGAAAGAAATGTAAGTTTCTATTTTAGCAAGTAGTTTATTGCAATAAATTTCCGGACTTTTGAAGTTTTTTATGCATCATTTTGAATTTATTTTTGTTGCAGAGATTAGCAGAAGTTCTTGATGCTGAGGTCAAAAGGTGGTCAAGTGGGAAGGAGGGAAATTTACGTGCATTGCTTTCGACACTACAATATGTAAGTTGTAGCCTTTTATATGTCTCTTTAAAAATTAGTGTAAAGGCCCTGTGCTTATGGCATCAATTTTTTTATGGGACAGCATATTCGCATGCACAGCCAGCCTGGGCATTCTAATAAGATGGTGGGAGTATTAATATCTGCCTAGACTTGTAGGTTTTTCCAATTTGGAAATGCTTATGAAGAACTAGTTCAATTTTAGTCCTAATTATACCCAATTGTATGATAATACTGGCAAAAGAAATAGTATTACTATCAACTTTGGTCTTCAATGTCATGTTAAATCATATTTTGAGCTTTCGGCAATAATATTGCTATTGACATGTTTGATCTTCTTTAGGAGCTGGCTTATTATACTTCTGTAATTTTCTAATGTTTCTATTTATTTCTTTATTTCTTTCTTTAATCTGGTTATAGTGCAGTGCTGAAATTATTTGGTTCTAACTGGAGGTTTTTATTTGCCAGATCCTTGGACCGGATAGTGGTTGGCAGCCAATTCATCTAACAGATATCATTACAATTACTGCAGTGAAGAAAGCTTATCGCAAAGCTACACTTTTTGTTCATCCTGACAAATTGCAGCAAAGGGGTGCGAGCATTCAGCAGAAATACACTTGTGAGAAGGTTTTTGATCTCCTTAAGGTGTGTTGCAGATCATCTTTTATTTTATACTGTTAAGTTGAAGAAGCGCATAACATTACTTAAAATATAAAATCCAAGCACAATTAAGAACAGGAAGTATTCGTTGTAACCATCCATCATGACGATACTGACAGCTGGCGGAACATTAGTTGAAATGCCATATATGTGCAGTAACAAGTGGGAAATTTTTTAGAACTGAGTTTGATGGTCCCATTTTACCCGTCTTCTCATTTTTCTTAAACAAATCTCAAGAATGTGAATGCTATAGTAAAGCTTGAATCTTTCTGGTATATAGAAACTATACTTTTGAATCGTTGAGTCCAACATTTAAAAATTTCGCTTTATATTGATCAAGAATAATTTCTGAACTCACCTATTTTATTTCTGGTTTCTGCTGTCTCCAGGAAGCTTGGAACAGATTCAATGTGGAAGAACGGTAGATAGATTCTTTTGAATTTGGAGAGCAAATATATATCGCGTTATTGAATTTTATTCAAAGTGCTATAGGTACGAAATTTGTAGGCATTCTTTGACTCATTCGGAAAGTGTTAGAATAAAGGCTGTAACGACATAGAACTGGCATCAGACAGAAGCTCATTTGAGGAGTACTGATAGTGCATCAAGTCAATCTTTGTATGACCATGTTTTAACTTTAATGGAAGAAACGAAACGGTGAAATACACCTAGGTCCTAAGAGTCGGGACTACTCTCGAAACTTGTAATTACTTTAAAATATGTTTGGTTGATTTTTTGCTCGATTACAAACAAGGTGATATCAGATAAAACTTAAACTTAACTTGCCAAGGCGAATCGGAACTGTGAAGGCCTTTGCGGCATGTTTGGGAACATATACAGTAGTTCTTACTAAAATTGTACAGTATTTTTTTTAGTTTTCTTGTTTCGTATAATAAAAATCCGTACAATAAGTATAAAAAGTTCATTCAAATGATTTTTCAATGTTAAGTTTCCAATAATTATTTTAATAATTAATATTATTAAATTTTAGATAATGTAAATACAATCATAAATGACAATAAGATAACACATTTTGATATATTATGAATAATAAATTAATTTAAAAAATTAACCAAGATAAAAAAAAATCAATTAAATATATTATGAACAATGTAATTATTTTAAAAAATTAGATGAATAATGATAAAAGATCATTATTTTATATTTTCAATAATGTAATTATTTTAAAAAATTATATGAATAATAATCAAAAACAAATTATTTTAAAAAATTTATTTTATTTTTCATCAAACAATATACAATATTAATACAACACAGTCCAAAATAATGTATAATTTTGTATACCAAATATTCTCTTGAAGATCATAAGGATGAATAGAAGGATCGATTCAGCATCAACTTCATTAAAGTAAAAAAAAAAAAAAATAAATAATAAAAAACTTCATTAAAGTAAGTATAAGACATGTAGCCCTGCCACTCGTTTCAAAAATGTTCAAAAATAATGAAGATAGATGATATACAAACGTGTAACACGGTGTCTATTAAGAATTACCCTTCTTTAATGTAACCCATCCTAAATAAAGGTCAGAATATCAGACTAGTCTTTGTTTGTAATTTTTCAATAATACTACGGTAGGGCCTTTGTTAACTTTTTTTCTTATTATTATTATTATGCTGATTAATTTTTAAACTTGTCCAAGAATTTGTTTGTCTGTACACTTGAGCTATTCACATACATAAAACTCTGGCCAATAAAATTTAAAAAATTTCAGTTTTTTTTTTATTTATAATTTTTTTTTTTTTTGGCAAGTAGGCCTAATAGAAACATAGAGAGGAGCAGCAACCGTGGACTTCCCCTTTCAAATTATATGATAAATTATTATTAAAAAAACTATCTATTTTGGTTCTACATGATTATTTTATTGTTTCATCGATCTTTTCAAGAAAAAGATTAAAAAGGGAAAAAAAGATAATGCTGGGAAACGATGATTTAATTTTACTACACAAAACGCAAAATGAGATTAACAAAGGGACTTGATGATCTGCGACACCTTAATACTCATGTTTATCTCTAGATATCGAACTACAACTAGTTCAAAAAAATCCAGTTTGAGAATTCGACAAATACTCATACTACTTGCCTGATAGGCCGAATAGAATCAGAGAGAGTAGGAGGCCAACCTACAAAATTCTACCCGCACTTGAAGCCCATAAGCATCTCAAAGTCCAATTTTACAGCATAATTTAGCACGGAGCTGGTATGCAAATCACTCGCCAAGCAGATGAAGCATTATAGCATTCTGTGCATGCATGCGATTCTCAGCTTGTGGGAAGACAATAGAATTTGGAGCCTCGATAACTCCATTAGTCACTTCCACTCCTCTTTCTGCTGGTAAACAATGCATAAAATAAGCTTTTGGTCCAGCTAACTTCATAAGATTTTCATCCACCTGCAATAGCAATATGTAAACAATTATTATCAAACCCACAAAATAACAAATATTTTAAGTCCATTCACATTGCCTCCATAAACATCAAAGAAATTCTGCAACGCAATCTGCTGGATGCTTTTTGCTAAAATGCCGTACCATTAGCAAGAACTTAAATTTGAGTGTGATGAAAGATATCTAAGTCAGACTATGGTTCTATATGTTTATGGATAACTTTTTGACAATATGTATAAAATCATGATTCATGCAGATGAATAATTTCATAGTCAAAAGTTAAGAGTTGGTTTCAGCTGTTAAAGGAAGGAGGCTTGCAAATTGGCTTATGTTCTCTTTAAACATGTACACTGATAAATGTTTTCGGAAAAATAGAGCCTTTAAACAACATGGTGCTGATAGAATAGTCAAGCCAATAAATACTTTTTAAGTCCACCAAAACAACAACAAAGTCCTCATTATCTTTTCTCTTCTACCTCCCATTGCCTACATTAGCATCAAACAGCAAGTGAAGAACAAACCCAATCAACTAATGACACGTCTTCACACTTTTAGAAGGCTGGAAATGGCAAAGCTAACTGGAAGTTGTAAAATAGTAGTACACCATGGGTTTTCTCATCACCCACCAATTAATTAAAGCTAACAGCCTATTGTCGACAATATGAATCTAGCTAACACCAATAGCTCGTAGAATTTTACGAGCCATAATAGTTGGATCTTCAACATATCATCCATATTTGACTATTTACATTCAAATGATAGATAAATTTGATTTCATAAGCAACTGTATAAATACTTAATATGCACCATAATCTTTAGTTCTATGTTTTTACTCTGTCCATAAATAATGAGAATCAACTTCTTTTTGAATATGGAAGTAACACATGTTCTAGAGAAACTACTAAAATTCATCCAAAATGACAATATCAACAACAATAAAATATAAAAGATTCAGAAAATTTCCAATGTTGATAGCACATACATACCCAGACAGTATTACAAATGGTAATATCATTACGCTAGAAATAGATACCTGAAAACCTTGAAAAACTTGAAGACGAGTTGCAGCTTCTTCCTTTTGCCCCATGCTGGCCCACACATCTGAGTATACAACATCAGCTCCTTTGACAGCTTCCTTTGGATCATTAGTAATCTCAATTATGCTGATACCAGCCTGTCGTGCCTTCTCAACTGTTTTCTCATCAGGTTCAAAACCTTTAGGACAGGCACAAACGAAGTGAAAAGGTATAACTGATGCCAACAACAACCAAGAGTGCACAATGTTGTTCCCGTCTCCAACATAAACAACCTAAATGCAGATCATCAAATCAAATTGGAATAAGACTATACCACTATAAATTATATCCAGAACCTAACATGAGAAATAAAATCATACACAGCTAACAGCATGATGCGCTAACCTTAGTTCCTTCTAACTGACCAATGTGTTCAATCATAGTAAGGGCATCAGCCATAATTTGGCAGGGATGGTTATAGTCCGTCAGGCCATTGACAACAGGTACACTGGCATACTTAGCCAAATCAAGAATGTCCTACAGTAGAATACATATAAAAAACTCCATTAGTAATTATAATCCATCTAAATAGAAAACGACGATAATTGTCATGTGAAATTAGTTATAAACATTAAAAAACTCACCAGCATACCTGATGAGCAAATACACGTGCCATTATAATGTCATTATAACCGGACAAGACACGGGCAACATCACGAGTTTCCTCACGCTTACCCATCTGGATATCATCAGGTCCTAAATAAATAGCATGGCCTCCCAGCAAGAAAAACCCAGTCTCAAATGAAACCCTTGTTCTCATGGATGGCTTTGCAAAGATCATAGCCATTGTCTTCCCCTTAAATGGGAGATAGGTCCTCTCTCCTGACTTTAGAAGAGCCTTCACCTCTACGGCTCTGTCTAAGATCTTCAAAATTGTGGCTTTATCAAAGTCATCAATGTGCAGAAAATCTTTCAACCCTGATTTTGCTGCAATTCAAATTAAAAGAAAATGACAGATAAGCAACTGCATTGTTAGCTTATTCTTTGCTGTGAACTAAATATTTACATAAATGTAGATGTGCTTTAATTAGTTCGAAGTGAAGTTCCGGCACATTGACATTACACTGGTTGATTCAGGAACTGATACACGATGAAAAACTAACAAGTTATTTGGTGGATTTTAAATATGCAAGTCCATACGCAACCAGTCCAATTTAAACATAAATTTTTGGCACATTAGAGGCTTCCCGACAATAGTTCCTTTGTGTAAACTTTCATTTCTCTCATTTATTCCTATATATATATACACACACAGTAATTCTCTCATCACGGATTTTCTGTCTAGGATTCGTCTGGGACAACGCATATCAAAGGTTGGACAGGCACAAATGAAAAAGAAATTCTTCCACTTTCACCTTAAGAACTGTCAAATTGAAAAATATAAAGCTATAACTTACAAACACAAAAATTCCACTTTCATTAATTTTTGTCTTTAATTTTCGAGTAAAAAACCACATTCTATCATTCACAAAGAAAAAAAAAAAAACACATTCTATCAAATGCTCCATTTCAATCAGACACCAGAATAACATACTTACCGACTTGCTTAGCTGCCTACATTACATAATAACGCTGCATTTCAATTTCCTTAATATTCCGATGCCTAAACCCTAGTTCGAATACTTGTGATAGCATTAACTCCACGATTATACAGTGCTTAAACCCTAATTTCCAAGTGATATAACCGAAACATCATGACTATCGCTTATATGGGATAATAAGAAGACGGATCAAATATTAAAAACCAGTATTGACCTTTTACATTGACGGAAGAAGAAGGTGAGGTTGCAGAAGTGGTCTGGCACAATATTCTTCCACGAGTAGCCGGAAATGTCGCCGGAGAATATAGGGAAACGCTGGAGAACTTGCTGGAAAATCGAGCCGATTGTAGGAGACTCTGGCCGGAGAAAGAGGAAATCTGAGAGGAGAGAGAGGGGTTGTCAAGTCGGACTGAACAGTTTGTGGAAAACGCCGCCATCGCTACGCTTTTGGTGCGAACACTTTGCACTTGGATCTCTTCTTTCTTTCTGGGGCTTCTATAAGTACAGGACTACACAGTTGGTGAGGCCCGTGACTTGAGTGTAGTACTGACTACTGAGGCAGTGTTGAATTACGTAGCTACCCTTGTTAATGGTTTTTTTCTTTTCCTTTTTTTGTTGTTGCTTTTGGTAATAAGGATTGCGTAAAAAAAAAAGAAAAAGAAAGCTCCAGAAGGAGGAATACAAGGAGATCAGTTCAAAGCCTCCAACCTAGCAATTAGGAAGGTGAAAAAAACTGACTAACTGATTAAAACAGCCAATCCAATCCAATCCAATCCAACCTGATCGGATCGGTTATTTTAGTGTAATTGGATTGGATCGGTTATGAAAATTTAAAAACCGAAAGTCGGTTCGGATCGGATCGGTTCGGAGTGTTAAAAACCGACCAAAACTGATCAAATCCAAACCGACCATTTTTTTTTTTTTTAAACAAAATATATGAAAATTAGTTTAATATTATTAGTATGTAGGTTTTGTTATATTAGCTTAAATTTAGAGTTGGATTACTCGATTATTATATTAGNTTATTGTATTAGTGTAATAATTTTGTTTTAGTTTAATATGTTTATTTGTCATGTTATTTTTTTAATCATTTATGTGTTAGGTTTTGAAAAAACATATAATTTTTTATGGATTACTTAGTGGGCACTTTATGTGTTAGGTTTTGAAAAAAACATAATTTTTTAAACAAAATTTAAGTACAACAAATTTTTGGTACAAAAAATAGCTCAAATGTCAAATATTCAAAGTAAAAAAAGCTCAAAAATTAAATTTTGAAAAGTCTAAAAAAATTAAATAAAAATTTAAGCGAAACCGATCAACCAAACCGATCCAATCCAATTACTAATTGGATTGGATTTGATGTATAGATCGGATCGGATCGAATTGTAAAACAAAAAATCAATCACTAATTGGATCAGATTGGTTATTTCCAAAATAGGTCGGATCGTAACTGATGCACACCCCTACTAGCAATACTAGCTAAATACGAAGGAATAGAATCCGAGTTACAAGAACTAAAAGACAAACAGAAGCATTAGATAACGTAAATTTAGCCACAGCATCAGCTATATTATTAGCAGTTTGAAGAAGCAAAAGTATAACTTATCAAAAAAAGAAGAAGCAAAAGTATTCCATGAAAGTAAGGAAAAAGTATATGGTATCTTTCGCAAGGCTTTAAAACATTAAATCCTTTGTGCTGCTTTCAGACTAGACAATTTGTAAACAACATTAGCAGGAAAAGCTTTGGATAATTATAACTCCTTTGCCTTGGGATGCAGTTTTTTTTAGTTTATTCATTCAACAAAAATATATATTCTAAAAATAACCTATAATTTTATAAAAATTACTTTTATAAATTAACCTGAATGTTTTGATGCCCATGAGCGTCAACAAAAAAATTAACCTCAAACGTGGGTTTTCGAAAGAAAAATTGGACTTTATTCCAAAAATAGAATTTGGATTTACTATAATAATTAATGATTAATTGCCGATTTGGTAGTTTCTGAACATTTTAAAGCAAGTTTTACTAGGCAATTGCTACATTGTTATGCATTCTGGGTACGTAATCACATAAGATAAAATTTATGCTTATTAAAATATGTTTGGTATTACTTTTTTGTTTGTTTGTTTGTGAATTTGGTGTTATTGCTTATCAAGATGGCAATTACTATTACTAGATCCATTTTACATTTATAAATTTTTCAATCTTACCTAACTTGTTTAATTTTTGTTAATAAGATAACATAATTATACTAAAAATCCAAATTGCCACCACTTATGATTATTTGAAAAAAACAAAACAAAACAAAAATTAAGAAAAAGAAAGTGGGATGTCTAGTTTGGAAAGGGAGACTCTACCTACTACCAGCTGTTGTCTTTGGGCCCATAATGCCAGTATTCGAATTAGCCTGAGTAGGCCCACTAAAATGGACTTAGCCTGAGTAGGACCACTAACACAGTACAACAGAAAAAAAAGGTTGATATAATATGTGGCAAACTAAAGAAGGGCATTCTGATTGGATAACAAGCTACGGATTCATTAAACACTAATGTTTTTTATTTTTATTTTTTATGGCTATCAATAAACCCACAGTTACATTAACAGCCAACCCCAAACCCCTTAAAATTAAAATAAACTATTAAGAGTATTCATGAGTTGAAACCTAGTTATTTTGATAATAATCAATTCAATTACTAATCAATTTTGTAATTTACAAACCAATACAAACCGAGTTCAACATTAACTAAATAATTAGTGTAGATTGTTTTAACTAAAGAACTAATTTTTTTTCCATATTATAACTAATTTTTTTAACTAAATAATTCAAACTATTATAAATATTAAATAAAACAAAAAAATAATAATTTATTAATTATTTTTAATATTTATTAATTATTCATAGTTTAATCGGTTAAATTTGGATGATTTCATAATTTTTTTCTTTTAAAAAGGATCCAATCAAATTATAATGAAAAAATTGATCCAGACAAATAAAATTAAATTGGTTGATTTAATCGATTTTTTTCACGGTACTAATTAAAACACATTTTTATTATTATTATTTTGAACACAAAGATAGAAGATAAGCGAAGAAACTAATCTCAAAACGACACTATTCTTTTTTTCCCGTTCACATGGTATCGTTGGGTTTGATCTCAGTACGAGGAAGTGGAAGCAACCCTTTTGCACAGCATGTTTCGACAGCTCCTGTAAACATGTCATCTAACTTATATTTGAATTCAAACCCCAGCTCCGTCAGCTTCTTCGAAGAGAAATGAACTCTCTTTATGTTTTCATCTATGCCTTCGAACCTGAAAAATAAACCCAAAAATGCTTGCTTAATCAATAACCCATTTACAATATTATATTAAATTCAACGGTAAAGCTTGAACAAGAGGGATTAATTAAGTAAAATTAATTACTTTGTAGGAACGTTGTACTCGGGGTACTTTTCCCTAAGCAATTTGGCAATATCATAGATAGTAGCATCGCATTGAGATGCAAGGTAGCGACCCTCAGCTTTAGGATTCTCATACAAGAAAATATGAGCATTGCAGAGATCATCCAAGTGAACAAATTGACCTTGCTTTATGATCGAATAGTGAGCTTCATTTCCTGCGACAAAAAACATGCGAGCGGAGTTCAAATTTTAATGGAATCGAATTTGAAAATTTCCTAGCTCCTTTATGTACTCCCTAAAAGAAATATATATACTGAAATAGAAAAAAATTGGCATTGGAAAAAAAAATTAATATACCGGTAATGGGTGAAAGTCCGGTAATGAGGCTGGGTGGCATGGATGGCATGAGAAATGGACCAACCACTAGAGGTGGAATAACACTGACGAAATCAAGGTTGTGTTCCTTGGCGAATTCCCATGCAGCTTTCTCAGCTAGAGTCTTGGAAACGAAGTACATCTGGAAATTAAACACAAATGCAATATAAATTATATATACTTGACCATTTGATAAAATATTATTATTAAAAGATCGAGATGAAATGACAAATATACCCATCCCGTCATTTTTTTGTTGCGGCAAAACTCGACGTCGCTCCAGCAAGTTTCATCGTAGACCGGCTTTGAGTGCTCTTCAACGTTAACAGTTCCTGCTGAGGATGTGAATACTAGCCTTCGTATCTTTGCAGTAACGCATGCCTTCATGATGCTCAACAACCCAGCTATTGTTGGCTTTATTACTTCATTCTGCCAGCCAATATTAAAGAATTTGGTAATTTCTTTTTCAACTTAATTGTTGCCAAATTAAAAATCTGAAGGAGCATTTCAGAAAAATAATTCCGCAAATTTTGGTTAGAGAATCAACATATACATACATGATTCGAATTCCGCACTAGTTTTATGACGTACGTCCTTGTTAAAACTTTTTCATAATAAGATTTTTTTGTTGGTAAATTCATAAAATAATTAAGATGTTGTACTTTTGCAATCTTGGTGTAAGTGTAAGTGGTCCATCAAAATATTTATAAAAAGTCCTAGCTCTATTTCTTACTATTCTTGTCTTTATGTCAATTTTGTATCATGTCCAACTGAAACTTCCTATTGACTTTTCTAAATAATCAGTATTACATGGAATATTGGAATAATACAATTGACACCGTTGCTTTCCCAATTTATAATATTTGTCATCGTTTTCTTTGTCCCATATCCCGATTATTATATACTAAGAAAAGCGTAAGTCTAATATGTGATAATGAAATCGCAAACTACCACATACTCTCTACTCACCTGATCTACTTCTCCCTTAACCATACAATTTTATTTTACTTTTTAAAAGCTCCGGTCATGCAAGCAAACTTTTAATTATTTACATAAAACTTTCGAAATTTTTCTTCTTTTTTTGTCGATATACTTAGTATCGAAGTACTATTCGAAATTTTCTTTTGATGATTTGGTACGTTGCATGACAAATGGCTACCTAGCTAGTGAGTCATGTATTTAGATAGCAATTCATTTTCATGTATTTAGATAGATACCTCAGGGTCCTTGGACTCGAAATCCATAGGTGTGGCCACGTGGAACACTCCGGTGCACCCTTTAATAGCTTCGTCAAAGCTTCCCTCTTCCGCCAGATCAGCCTTCCAGAGTGTCAGGTGAGTCTTAGCCTTTGGCAATTCCAATAAATGGTTGACCTTCTTCATGTTTGCTGTACCAAATTATAAAGTTAATTTCACAAATACAGACAAATATTAACAAAATGTAATGAACAAAAGTTAAAGAAGTAAATTTGAGAGGCGGACCAGGGTCGCGCACGGTGGCTCGGACCGTGTAACCGCGCTCTAGGAGCCTCATGACGAGCCATGATCCGATAAAACCAGCCGCACCGGTGACACACACAGTCTCAGACTCTGAACCCATGCTCTTTTCACTTGCTCTTACAAAATATGGAACTGTTAATGGTAAAAGTATTAAAATAGAAGGTTTAATAATTAAAGAGTTGCTTACGAAATCTCTTATTATAAATACTTAAAAAAAGATACTATTATATGAGGCCGTACATGCTCAATTTAGTTTTCCCACCTTAACTTCCCATCACGCGATCACCTAACGGTTAACGCACGTGGCTTGTATGTGGTAGCTGCTCGCTTCACTTGAGTCAAACTTGTAAGTCAATTGGCTGGTATGCAATCCCAATCCCAATGTGATTTTGTTTTTTATTTTTTTGGTCGCATATATTCAATACATACGGCCGTAAAATTATAGCTTCGTGGAAACTAGAAACTATTGGTTCAATTTCTCATGATTTACGGGAAGAACAAGGTGATGCTGCAGAAGTCGTCTAGCACGAAATTGTTGAAATATGTGATGTACACTTTTAGAAAGTTAAACAATTTTTATAAGTAATTAAATTTTTAAAATTATCTAAAAAATAGCATAGAAAAGTTTAGAGATATATAATTTAGCACTATGTTGAAAAAGTCTAAAAAAATGTAATCTAAAACTATGCTAAAAAAATTTAGAAAACTCATAAATTTAAGATGTGCATAAATAAGAAGCTTAGCTTCCATATGTACCATAATAATTACAAAAAATAATAAGCCTTTGCTATTCAATTTATCTACTAGTGTCCTATATTTCATTTTTCAATTAAACTCATTATCAATTGTTATTTCTATTTATCAATCAAACCAATAATATCAATCTATTCAATCATCAAAAAACTAACAGCGGTATCAGAGTCTGGTTTGTTCATCAATTGAGCATAGTTATTTTTATACATCATGGCTCACAATTTTCACTCAACAATCTCAGTTCCAATTTTCCATGGAGAAAACTATGATTTTTGATTTATCAAAATGACTACGTATTTTAAATCTAAAAAAATTATGGGTATTGTTAGTGAGGGCTACAGTATTCCTACTGACATTACTAGTCTAAGCAATACTCAAAAGAAAGAGCTTGAAGAGAATCAACAAAAAGATTTTCAAGCATTGTTCGTCCTGCAACAAGCTATGGAAGACGCAATTTTTTCAAGAATTATGGGAGCTACCAGTGCTAAGGTTGCATGTGGTACACTATAGGAGGAGTTTCAAGGGAATGTAAAGGTGCGTGCCATCAAACTACAGACTCTAATAAGAGATTTTGAAAATTTAAAAATGAAACACAATGAGACTGCTAAAGATTACTACTCAAGTATAAAAGAAGTAGTAAATCAAATGAGAGCATATAGAGAAACAACAGAACGAGCATTCGCTGGACGGCCAAAATATCTCTGAAAAGAAGGTGGTTGAAAAATTTTTAATAAGCTACACGGAGAAATATGATGTAATTATTACTGCTATTGAAGAATCTAAAGATATAGAAAAATTAATAGCAACATAACTAATGGGCTCTCTAGAAGCATATGAAAAAAGATTGAGTAGGTGACTTGAAAAATCTACGGAGAATGTCTTTTAGTCTTAAATAAATATGCAGTATTAAAAATTTAAAAATGGACTGAAGAATTTTCAAGAAAATTCTAGAAATAAACAATCAAATAAAAATAGCAAATATCATCCTTGTGGTATTTGCAAAAGAAAAAAGTCATTTGGAAAAATATTGTTGGTTTAAAGGAAAATCACTGTGTAGAGTCTGTAGAAAGTTTAGGCACGTAGAAAAAAGATTGTCGCTCAAAGGAAACTCATCAAGCTAATTTTACTAAAGATAAGGATGTTGAAAATCATTTTTTCTACGTCTGTCAAGACAAAAATAAAAAAATATACTTGGTATCTAGATAATGGTTGTAGTAACCACATGACAAAAAATAAAAGTATTTTTTGTAGCCTATATAAAACTCAAACAAAAGTAAAAATAGAAAATGGAGAATATATAGATGTTACAAGAAAAGGCACTATTGCCATAGAGACTAAAAAGGGTAAACGGTACATAACTGATGTACTGTTAGTATCTTCTATAAATCAAAATATATTGAACGTAGAACAAATGATGGAGAAATGATATTCTATTTGCTTTGAAGGAGACTCATGTACAATCTATGACAAGAAAAATAAAACTATAGAGATAACAAAGATAAAGATGAGAGGAAACAAATCATTTCCAGTAGAATGGAGATTTGCCAACAAAGCAGCAATGAAGGTGCAAGTAGACAGCTCGTGGATTTGGCACAAAAAATTTGGTTACTTCCATTTCCATGGTCTGAAGATTCTTCATCAGAAAAATCTAATGCGCGACTTACCAACTATTGAGGAGATCAACGGTACATGTCAAGCATGTCTACAAGGCAAGCAACATCGACAACCTTTTCATATAGACAAAGCATGGAAAGAAAAGGAGCCACTAGAGCTAATCCACACCGATATCTGCAGACCGATGCGAATTCCATCACTGGATCAAAATAGGTACTTTATTCTCTTCATTGATGACTACACTTGAATGACTTGAGTTTATTTTCTTTGTGAAAAATCACAAGTCTTCGAAATTTTCAAAAAATTCAAAAATTTAGTCGAAAAACAAAGTGGCTATTATATAAAGACTATTCGGAGTGATCATGGAAAAGAACACACATCCAAAGAGTTCAACAAATTTTGCAAAGACGAATAAATGGAGCATCAACTTACAATTGGATATGCTCCAAAACAAAATGGAGTATCTGAAAGGAAAAACAGAACAGTCATGGAAATGGTTCGAACTATGCTAATGGAGAAAGGCCTTCCGAAAAAATTATGGGCAAAGGCAATATACACAATAGTATATCTTCTCAACATGTGTTCAACTAAAGCGTGACAAGACAAGACGCCAATTGAAGCCTGGAGTATACGAAAACCATCAGCAAAACATTTAAAAGTTTTCAGATGCATTCACTATGCTTATATTCCAAAAGAAAAGAGAAGCAAATTTGATGAAAAGACAGAAAAATGAATATGTCTCGGCTACAGTGCTCAATCAAAAGGCTACCAAATCTATAGCTTAAAGACTAATAAGATATTCATTAGTCGGGGCGTGGAGTTTGACGAAGATGCATCATACATCTGGGAAACTAAAGAGATCGAAGGAAAGACAATTAATGTACCTGCAATACAATAAAGAGAAAAGGAGATAGACCCAAATCAAGGATCTCGAACTCAGGAACAACAGCCGTTAGAGCAAGTGGAATCATCACAAGAATCAACACCGAGAAAAACTAGATCTTTAATCGAGATCTTTAAATCTTGTAATTTGGCAATTGTGGAACCTGAAAGTTTCGAAAAAGCTTCAAAGCAAGAAGAATGGGTCAAAGCTATGGAGGAAGAAATAAAAATGATTGAGAAAAATGAAATATGAGAGTCGGTAAACCTTTATTCGGACAAAGATGTCATTGGAGTTAAGTAAGTATATAAAACAAAACTTAACTTTGATGGATTTATCTAGAAACATAAGGCTCGACTAGTAGCAAAAAGATACTCGCAGCAGTTCGAAGTTGACTATAACGAAACATTTGCTCTAATTGCTCAACTTGACACTATAAGGGCTCTCCTGCATTAGCTGCTCAAAATAGGTGGAAAATATATTAACTAGATGTGAAGTCTGCATTTCTTAATGGCTATCTTGAAGAAAAAATCTATATAGAGCAGCCACATGGGTTTGTGGTGCAAGGACAAGAAAAGAAAGTACTAAGGTTAAAGAAGGCCTTATACGGATTAAAACAAGCTTCGCGAGACTGGTACATCTGAATCGATAGTTGCTTCATAAAGCAAGGATTCAAAAGGAGCTACAACAAACCAACAATGTATATCAAGGTCCAAGGTAAGAACAATATTCTCATTCTTTCTTTATATGTTGATGATCTTATATATACAAGAAACAATGAGAGATTAGTAGAGAAGTTTAAAAAGGATATAACAAAGACATTCGAGATGACAGACTTGGGCTTGATGCAATACTTTCTGGGAATTTATACAAATCAAAGTGATGAAGGAATATTCCATTTTCTAGAAGTACACTGAAGATATCATCAAAAAGTTCAAGTTGAATGGTTGCAAAACTGTGACAACACCGCTTGATAGTACTAAAGCATTGAAGAAAAAAGATGGTTTTCCACAAGCAAATAACTCTATTTTTTGAAGTCTCATCCGAAGTCTTCTATACCTAACTACTAGACTGGACATCGTGTATGCAACTAGCTTGCTATCAAGATTCATGCATCATCCAACTCAAGTGCATTATGGAGCTACAAAAAGAATACTCAGGTACCTAGAAGGAACTAAAGACTATGGCATTTGGTACAAGCCCACTACTGGTTCAAAATTGTTCGGGTACACAGACAGTGACTGGGTAGGCTCACAAAAGGACATGAAAAGTACATCTGGCTATGTTTTTACACTTGGCTCATGCATTTTCTCTTGGGCATCAAAAAAGCAAGCAACAGCTGCACAATCATCTGTAGATATTGCAGCAAGCATTTGCTAAAAGTCAAGCATTATGACTCAATAATATATTTGAAGATTTTGGAAAACCACAACATGAACCAAACTGAAATATACTGCGACAGCAAGTCAGCAATATCAATGGTGAAGAATCCAATGTTTTATAACAGGACTAAACACATAAAGATAAAATATCACTTCATTTGAGAAGTTGAAGCAAACAAAGAAATTTTGACCAAATACTGCAAAACTGAAGAATAATTGGTGGACATTTTCACTAAGGCACTACCAAGAGACCGTTTACAAAGCAAGATTGGAGTAACAGAAATGAACACCAAAGAGGAGTGTTGAAATAGGTAATGTGCATTTCTAGAAAGTTATAGAAATTATTTAAGTAATTAAATTTCTAAAATTATCTAGAAAATATCATAGAAAAATCTAGAAATATATAATCTAGCACTATGCTAGAAAAGTCTAGAAAAATATAATTTAGCACTATGCTAGAAAAGTTTAGAAAACTCATACATTTTAGATGTGTATAAATAGGAAGCCTAGCTTCTATATGTACCATAATAATTACAAAAAATAATAAGTTTTTGCTATTCAATTTATCTATTAATGTCCCATATTTTATTTCTCAATTAAATTCATTATCAATTATTTCTCCTATTTATTAATTAAAGCAAAAATATATATCTATTCAATCATTAAAAAACTAATAGACATTCTTGCACGAGTAACTAGAAATGTCAACTGAGAATATTGGAAAATGTTGGAGATCTTGCTAGAAAATTGAAAAGTTCAGAGGAGACTCTAGCCAAAGAAAGAGGAAATTTGAAAGGAGAGAGATTAGAGAGGGATTGCCATGTCGCAGTGAACAACAGCTCATAGAAAATGATGTCATAAGTTTGCTTCTTGTAGAAATTTTAGACTCATGTTTAACATAATTTTTTAAAAGTTAAATGCAGCATTTAAAATTTAAAAATTACTTTTAAAAAATTTTGAATAAATTTTTTAAATTGTTTCAAATTTTTAAAGAGTTTTTATCCAAAACAGTACTTTTTTTTCTTCATAAATCACTAAAAAAAATCATAACTTTGATGCAATTTCAATTTACCAAAAAATTTAAGAATTTAAAAAAACTCCTTGGCCTTGGGATGCTTTTTATTTTTATTTTTAAATTTACTCATTTAACTAACATATATATATTCTGAAAATAACTTATAAATTTTATAAAAGATACTTTTAGTTCATGTGCTAAATGTTTTGATGCCATTGAGATTTGAGCGTCACCAAAAAGAAAAAAATCAACCTCAAACGTCGGCTTTCGAATGAAAAATTAGACTTCATTTCTGAAATATAGAATTTGGATTTGCTACAATAGTTAATGTTTAATTGCCAGTTTGGTCCTTACTAAATTCATATAATAGTTTCTCAACATTTCAAAGCAAGTTTTACTATTTTTTTGGTGAATAAAAAAACTTCATTAAGCCAAAACAACACAACAAATAGGGGAACCTCAAAAAAGAGAACAAAAGCAGAGGTTCCGGAAACAAAACATCAAGTACTGGCTTCCTGCAAATCAATCTCCAACAGATGATTAATAGTAGTTTGGAAGCTGACTGGAATGTCTACAAAAGAGGAAAAAGAAACATTTAACTTTAAAGCAAGCTTAGCAATAAAGTCAGCAACTGCATTTGACAATCTGTGATGCCAACTAAAAAACCAATTGAGCCAGGAAAATCTCTCCCGAATTTGAAGAATTTGAAGTCTTGCATTCCAGGTACTAGGTTCCTTTTCCTTTGTAATTTTACTGACTAGGGATTGATCATCTGAGACCAGGAAAGATTGCTCCAATACTCCTCTTTTTAGAATTTTTGACGCCCAGTCGAGAGCCTACATTTCTGCCTCATGAGTGACACTACACAAAAAGAGCTGGGATTGCAATCTGACCACCACAACATTGGAATTTCTTACAACCATAGCCAAAGCTGCTTTGCCATTTGAAAAGCTTGCATCAATATTAACCTTGTGACACCCACACCGAGGTTTGCTCCAAAAGACTGTCCTCTGAGAAAGGCAAAGAGGTTTGTCAGAGAGGGATGCCTTATAGAACTCCTCCACCTTCCTATTTAGACAGGGAATTAAAGCATTGATTCCTTCAGCTCTATTAAAAATCATGTCATTTCTCCTGGACCAAGTTGTATACAGTAATGTAGCAAGAAAGGTCATGCAAAAACTCTCTAGGAGGATTTAAACAAAATCCAAGCAGTTGTTGTGTGTTTGTGATGTTCCATTTTTCAATTGAAACACCCAATTTGCTGCCAAAGGCAAGGCATTTGATCCCGGGACATAAAAAAAAGAAGATGAAAACTTGTTTCAATTTATGCCACGCATACAGGACAACTTGTGTCCCCTGAAAGAGTTCGAGCAAAAATATTCTCTCTTGTGGGGAGAACTTCAGCTTTAAGTCTCCAAAGGAACATTTTAAGTCTTTCATGTAGATTAGATTTCCACAACATAGTCAAACAATCATCCAGGTGTTGGCCTTTAAATCTAGAAAGATAGCTACTCTTGACAGTGAATATCCCTTTTTCATTTCCCCTCCATATAAATGTATCTTTGCCTAAGCTTGGAATCTTAATATTTAGAATGGCTTGTTCCGTTTCCCTTGTAAACAATCTTTGGAGAAGCTCTTCATTCCACTGTCCCTCCTCATTTAAAAGATTAGCCACCCTGTAGATATAATATGTACATACACCATCCTTGAGCACAGGTAAGCCACCCGGCCAAATAGGGATCCAAGGGTCCTTAAAATGATGAATATCACATCCATTTCCCACGAAGAAGCAGGCATTAAGTTTTATAGTATCTCTCCCTGCTACAATCCCCCTCTAGATTTTAGAACATTTCCTCGGGAGTATATGCTCAAAGAAAGATTTACCTTTGAGGTACTTTGCTTTAAGAATTGAAGTCCACAGTCTCTCCTCCTCGTTAGCCATAATCCACGACAGTTTAGAGATCAGAGCAATATTAAAACATGGAATTTCCTAAAACCCAGAGCCCCCATAGCTTTTGGGGTGCATATCTCATTCCAAGACTTCAAAGCCATGTAACCGGTAGAATTTGAGTTAGCATTCCACCAGTATCTTCTACTAATCCCATCCATATCAGAGTATATGTTTTTAGGGAGGAGGAAGGAAGACATGGCATATGTAGGCACAGCTTGTGCCACTGACTTTATCAATGTTGCTTTCCCGGCTTTGGAGAGAATATTGGTTGTCCAACCTTGAAGTCTGTTTTTTAATTTTTCTTTTAGATGATGTAACTTTTAGCCATGCTCCTACCAAAAATCAAAGAGTTCCCCAAATAAATTATTTGCTGCCCCATTTCCTTTAGACACATCCGGTTTTTGATTTTCCTTTTGATTCTAAAAGTGCAGTTTTGGGAGAAGAGAATTCCATTTATCAGCATTTATTTCTTGGCCAGCCAAAGAGCAGTATTTTTCTAAACTTTTTTTAATTACCCTCGCTTTTTCCTCATTGGCTCTACTCATGACAAGGAGATCATCCGCGTACATCAAGTGGGAGATAGCCGGAGCATTCTGGTCTTTTTTGATGTTGTGGAGATTTCCTATCCGTTCTTGTTTCGAAAGAATTCGAGACAAAAATTCAGCACACAAAATGAAAAGAATAGGGGATAAAGGGTCCCCCTGTCTAAGACCTCTCTTAGGAAATATGGATACTGTCTTGGCACCGTTTATGAGGAAAGTATACCTAACAGTGCTAACACATTCCATAATAAAAGCTCTAAATTCTTGATCAAATCCCCAACATTCCAAAGCTTTATCAATAAAGGGCCATTCCACCTTATCATAGGCATTTTTGAGATCAAACTTTTGGAGCATTAACTCATTCTTCCCTCTATGATTCTTAATCTTGTGAATAACTTCATGGGCAATAATTGAATTTTCCGCAATCCACCGACCTTTAACGAACGCACCTTGGTTGGGGAAAATAATCTTGTCAAGAACTTTGCTGAGTCTGGTAGCAAGGATTTTGCCAATAATCTTATACCCGAAATTGTAGGACCTATGGGTTTGAAATGGTTAAAATTGCAAGGATTTTGGGTCTTGGGAATTAGCACTATAAATGTTTAGTTTATCTTCGGGGGAATTTTTTTTAAAAGAAAACATTCCTGAACAAAATTAATCACTTTTTCTTGAATGATATTCCAATAACTCCTGTAGAAAATTCCTTGAAAGTCATAAAGCCCTGGACTCTTTAGGGGATGAAGAGCCCAGATTGCCTCTTTGATTTCATCAGGGTCTGGGGTCCTTTTAAGCTCACTATTTTCTTCCAAGTTAATACACCTTTCTCCCAAACCTTCCAAGTCACAAGGGAAACTCGGGAGGCTAGTGCTATATAACTCTTCAAATTTGGAAATAAAATAAGAGTTTATTTCCTTTGGGTTATTAATCCAGGTCTACCCATCCTTAATCATCTCAATCATGTTCTGCCTTCTTTTAATCAATAAACTTAAATGAAAAAACTTTGAATTGCTATCACCCTGTTTCAGCTGGACATCTCTAGACTTTTGCCTGAAGATAGATTCCAATCTGTTTCTTTGGAGTTCCAATTGAAATAACAAATATTCCTGCTTAGCCGAAGGTTGCTCCATTTGTTCCTACTGTTGAGTAAGCTCTAATTCCTTCTCCAAATCTTTAATTTTCAAATGGGCATACCCGAAACTCTCTCTATTCCACCTCTACAAAGCTCTAGTTGTGTGTCTAAAACTTAGATTCAGTTTGTGGCTCCAGCATAGTTGGCTTGTTTCTTGAGACCAAGCTTGGTGAACTATTTGATGGCTCTGTTTGTTTGTTGTCCAAGCTTGCAAGAATTTGAAAGGCCTGTTGGACCTATCTTCTCTGTTTTCTGTACAAATAAAGATAGGACAATGATCTGAAAATTCAGCAGCAAGGTGTTGCACCTTAGTAAAGGGGAACATAGAGAGCCAGTTTTTGTCCAAAAAAGCTCTGTCAATTCTTTCCTTGATTAAACCCCTTCCCTTTTGGTTATTTTTCCATGTGAAACGCTTCCCATTGAAACCCAAGTCAATTGCCCCTATGCTCTGCAAAACCGGTTTCATGTATAATTTTTTCTGCCACAAAGGTCTGTCTCCTTCATTCATAACTTCATTTAAATCTCCAAGAAGTATCCACGGCAGATTGGAGTTACCCAGCGTCTCTCCCAACTCATTCCAGAAAGTACTTTTTTCACAAGTGTAAGGACTCATTCCAGAAAGCAATTTTTACTAGGCAATTGCTACATCGATCGTAATGCATTCTTGGTACGTATGTAATCACATAAGATAAAACTCATGCCTATGAAAATATGTTTGGTCCTATCATACTATGTACTATTTTCTTTTTTGGATGAATTTGGTTTTGTTGCTTATCAGAAATGACAATTCCTATTAATGTATCAATTTTCGTATAAACTAATTATTTAAAACTTTTAGACTTTTCAACCTTAATTTATACTTATTTAATTTATATTAACAAAATATTATAATTGTATTTATTGTGTTGGTATTAAAAAATTAATTAGAGAATTGTTTTTTAATCAAATTCTTCAATCAAATCCAAATGCGATCCTTACTTATAAATGGATGATTCATTGAAAAAAAGAAAAGAAAAAAAAAAAAAAAAAAACTAGTGCGGAAAGGAAGACAAGACGTGGTATTTGGGCCCGTAATGTAATCAAAGGGCTTTTTTTTTTTTACTAATGGAAATTGAGATGTATTGTTGAATATTTTTTTTTAAATAAGATTTTGAATTTGAATTTTATAAATGGAGCAGATTTGTGCTGGAAGAATTTTATTTTTTAATGGATTTATCTGGTTCAAACCGGATTAGAAGATGAATATATTACTTCGATACCGACTTTGGTTTGATCAAAAAAAAAAAAAAGGATTTTTCTTTGTATGGCTGCTCATGTAGGAAGAAACTTATCAATTCTTTGAAAAAGAAAAGAAAAAAAAAAGTTGTCCACCTTAAATTTTACTATCATTTTCATTCAGAAATACTCTCTTTTTTTTTCTTTCTTTTTTTCTTTTTCCTTCTCACACTCTTTTTTTTTCTCTTTCACCCAATTTTTTTCTTTCTCCACACCGGTTCTGTCTCTTTTTTTATTTTTGTTTGCTTTTTTTAATGAAAAATCCCAAGCAGATCAGGAAAAAAAAAATTAGACGCAGTTAAAAAGCTCCTAGATAACACCGAACTATTTTATTTGTCTTTAATAAATTTTGTACAATTTTCGCAATGAAAAATGCCTATAAGGTTGGCTTCCACGGGAGGAATTAATACATTTGGAAGCTACAAGGTTCAAAATTTCTCATGTTGTTGAATCCCATCCCACTCTATTTCATTTGTTTATGAAATGAAATAAACAACATATATACTTAATGGTGGTGGTGATATATTATGCGTCTGTGAAAATTCCATCCATTCAGATTGTCCCATTAATGAAAAAGGAAAAGCTTGAAATGGCAGTTTTCATCCATCATATGGGATAATGAAAATGGAGCGAAATAGCAGCAGCAGCTGAGGAACAAAAACACCTTGATAACGAAACGGGCAAGATTGTGAGGGAGTGGAGGTTTGAGAAGCATGGCAAGGATATTACAATGAGAGATATCACGAATGATCTGTCAGTGGCATATGCGTGGTCGTAGTGGAATGGTTCAGAATATTGCCACTGCGAGTTCACCAGTCTTGCAATGGAACCAAGGGGATCAATTTTCAGTGCTTTGCAACCACTGGAGATGGTTCTATAGTTGTTGGGACTCTGGACGGGAAGATAAGGTTGTATTCGAATACGTCGATGAGGCAGGCAAAGAAGAAAGAGAGAGTCTTATGAGAGAGAGGAAATGAAAAAAAAAAAAGAGATAAGGGTACTTTCGGAAGAAAAAAATAGTAAAAGTTGAAAAAAAAAAAAAGCCCCATTCGAAGCATAACATGGAGTCATGGACTCAGCTGAGAAGGCCCACTAAAACAATTCAAAAAAAAGAGGTTGATATAATACGTGGCCAATTACAGAAGAGCATTCTGATTGGTTACTGGATAATAAGCTTTTTTTCTTTTTCATTTTTTTTTGGGTGAATGGTTACTGCATAACAAGTTATTCATTCATTAAACCCAAACCCAAAGTTACATTAACAGCCAACCCCAAACCCCATCAAATTAAAACACAACGTTATTATAACATAAAGATTGAAGAAACGCGAAGAAACTGATCTCAAAACGACAGACTATTCTTTTTTCCTTTTAGCTGGTACTGCTGGATTTGATCTCAGTACTAGGAACTGGAAGCAATCCTTTTGCACGGCATGTTTCGACAGCTTCTATAAACATGTCCTCTAACGTATGCTTGAACTCAAACCCCAACTCTGTCAGCTTCTTCGAAGAGAAATGGACACTCTTTATGTTTTCGTCTATACCTTCGAATCTGAAAATTAGACCCAAAAATGCTTGATCAATCAATAACCCATTTACAATATTATATTAAATTCAACGATAAAGCTCGAACAAGAGGAATTAATTAATTACTTTGTAGGAACGTTGTACTCGGGATACTTTTCCCTAAGCAATTTGGCAATATCGTAGATAGTAGCATCGCATTGAGATGCAAGGTAGCGACCCTCGGCTTTAGGATTCTCGTACACGAAAATATGAGCATTGCAGAGATCATCCAAGTGAACAAATTGACCTTGCTTTATGATCGAATAGTGAGCTTCATTTCCTGCGACAAAAAACATGCGAGCGGAGTTCAAATTTTAATGGAATCGAATTTGAAAATTTCCTAGCTCCTTTATGTACTCCCAAAAAGAAATATATATACTGAAATAGAAAAAAAAATTGGCATTGGAAAAAAAAAATTAATATACCGGTAATGGGTGAAAGTCCGGTAATGAGGCTGGGTGGCATGGATGGCATGAGAAATGGACCAACCACTAGAGGTGGAATAACACTGACGAAATCAAGGTTGTGTTCCTTGGCGAATTCCCATGCAGCTTTCTCAGCTAGAGTCTTGGAAACGAAGTACATCTGGAAATTAAACACAAATGCAATATAAATTATATATACTTGACCAATTGATAAACTATTATTGTTATAAGATCGAGATGAAATGACAAATATACCCATCCCGTCATTTTTATGTTGCGGCAAAACTCGACGTCGCTCCAGCAGGTTTCATCGTAGACCGGCTTTGAGTGCTCTTCAACGTCAATAGTTCCTGCTGAGGAGGTAAAGACTAGCCTCCGTACGGTCTTCGCATTGACGCAGGCTTTCATGATGCTCAACAACCCCTCTATTGTTGGCTTTATTACTTCATTCTGCCAGCAATTAATTAAAGAATTTGATAATTCCTTTTTCAACTTAATTCTTGCGAAATTAAAAATCTGATTGGGCATTTCACAATACTAATTCCGCAATTTTTGATTAGAAAATAAATATACATACATGATTCGATTTCCCCATTATTTTTATGACGTTCTTATTAAATTTTTCAAAATAAGATTTTTTTTTTCTTTTTGGGTCTTTTTTAGGGTCATAAAATAGGATGTTTTGGAATCTTAGTCGGTGAAGTAGACCATCCAAACATCCATAAAAAGCATTTAGCTCGATCTATATATACTGCTAAGAATGGTAATTTAGTGGATATAATTAAATTGACTGAATTATTATGATTGCGAGCTCAAAAATTATGATTCAAATTTTAGTATGTCATATTATTGCCTCATATAGTATCATGCTATAATGTCATTTATGCAGGATTTAAAATTTAATGCCTACGATACTATCAAAAAAAATGTTTTTGTTCTTAAAAAAAAAAAATGAGATCTTTACCTCGGTTTAACTATTCTCTTACCTACTATTGTTGTCTGTTTGTCATTTTTTATATATATGTCCAGCTAAACTTCCTATAACTTTTCTTAATCAGCATTACGTGGAAGATTGGCATAATACAATTGAGACTAAGGTTTTCCCAACTTTATAATATTAATTATCTTTTTCTTAGACAAGAAAGGCAGTAAACATATGTTATGCCCCACTCTTTTGTTTGTATTTTGAATCAGGAGGGTGGTGTTGTAACCCACTCCTGACTCTGGCAGAGCGTTTTCTTCGTTTTTGCTTTTTTTATTTTTGTTTAATAAAACACTCATTTGTTAGGAAAAAATATTAATAAAGACATCAAACATTGGGTCCCATAACCCGACTATTTTATACGAAGAAAAGCGTAAGCGAATACGATAATAAAATCACAGACTACGACATATTCTCTACTCACCTATCTGCGTCTCCCTCAACCCTGCAACTTTTGTTTTTTTGTTTTTTATTTTTTTTTGTTTTAAAGCTCCGGAGATCTGATTTACCCACACTCCGATACCCATAGAAATTCCGATCACCAACTCTGCTTCACAACAAAAAGTGCATAAATTTTTTAAGATTTTCCTTAATTTAATGGTTTGCTTGCGTGACTAATGGCTAGCTAGTCAGTCATATTGCAATTATTGCGCAATTGAGTACGAGCGTAAGTCGTCTAAGTCAAGCGATTCATACAGTATTTTCATGTATTTAGATAGATACCTCAGGGTCCTTGGACTCGAAATCCATAGGTGTTGCCACGTGGAACACTCCGGTGCACCCTTTAATAGCTTCGTCAAAGCTTCCCTCTTCCGCCAGATCAGCCTTCCACAGTGTCAGGTGGGTTTTAGCCTTTGGCAATTCCAATAAATGCTTTACCTTCTTCATGTTTGCTGTAACAAACTATTAAAGTTAATTTCACAAACTCACACAAATATTAACAAAATACAATAAACAAAAGCTAAAGAAGTAAATTTGAGAGGCGGACCAGGGTCACGCACGGTGGCTCGGACCGCGTAACCGCGCTCTAGCAGCCTCATGACGAGCCATGATCCGATAAAACCAGCCGCACCGGTAACACACACAGACTCAGACTCTGAACCCATTCTAGATCTTTTCGCTTTCTCTTACAGAAAGATGGAATTATTAACAGGAAAAAGTACCAAAAAAGAAGGTCTAATAATTAGAGAGTTTATATTTTGCTGGGAATGCCTAGCTTACAAAATGTCTGATTATAAATAATTTGACCTCCCTATCTAACACCCCTACATGCGCATTTTAGTTTACACCACTCAGCTTCCCATAACGTGACCACCTAACAGTTAACACACGTGGCTTGTAGGTGATAACTAAACACATCGCTTGAGTCAAACTTTTAAGTCAATCATTTAATCCAATGTGATTTTGCTTTTTTCTTTTCTTTTCTTTTCCTAGGCTTATATACACAGAAAAATATTTGATATTTAATAATACAGCAGTTTATATTAGATAATAAAAAACTGTTAATAATTAATTAAGTTTAATCACTCGAGAATTATTCTATATAGGTACTATGTTGGAAAATTCTAGCTTTGTGGAAACTATTTGCTTCGGGATAAGAATTACTTGTGATAGAATGGTTAAATTTTCCTTTGCAGGAGAGGAAGTTTCTAAATTAATTTGAAAATACAGAGACCAATTTAGTTATGTGTTCGGTTAAAATTTGGCAAGTGTTTTTCTTCACATCTAGAACTTGAAATTAATGTCAAAAGAACAAATTATTATTGAACTAAAATTTTTTCATACCTTGTATTTGTTTTATTGAACTTGAAATTTATTTGTATTATTATTGAACAGTTGTCTGAGAAGTAAAATCTGATTGCGGGTATGCCAAATACAAGGTTCTTTATCCGAGATTGTATTATTATTGAAATTGTAATGTTTTTATTTCTTATTTAGACCTTACCAATATTCCTGCCACCATTGAAAGTGCTCTATTAACTGATATGGCAGCAATATGAACCTTTGTTTGCCTCTTCTTAAGTATTTTTGTGCTTCGTAGCAAGTTATCATTTATCAAAAAGATTGTCTGTGCACAACAAATTTTGCATCGCTATTCCATACAAACATTCTAAATGCCCGATCAATGGCCATTAGTTCAGCCAGCGCTGGACTAAGGTTCTAAAACGTCTTGGCTGCCCTAAACAACACTTTACAACTGTAGTCTTTAACCACCATAGCCACCGCATTCTTCCCATCCTTGGCTGCTGCATCCACATTGATCTATATCCAGTCCAGCCATTTTTTGAAGCATTCCAGTTATAGTCATCCAGAATAGCAGCCCTTTCTCCTCTCTTTTTGACATGGCTAGCCAGTTAAATCTTCAAATATTCTAAAAGCTTGAGTCAAACTCACATTTCCTCTGAAAAAATTCTTATTCCTCATCTCCCAAACAGCAAACAACAAGGAGACTATAATGGTAGTTGTCTCCTCTTGGTCAAAAGAGTTACTCAAGGATTGTTTCGAATCTCTTAGAAGACATCTCACCAGTTCTTCCATCGAACTTAAATTCCTAGAACAAACATCCCAACACAGGCATCATTTGCTGGCAAAAGCCACTCCCCAAATAAAGTTGCAATTTTTCTAGCTTTTTCCATATAAGCTGAAATATTTTTTTTTTCCAAAAAATCTTAAAATTTGGGCTTCTCCATAATAGTTTAAAAAAGTTTTTTTTTGGGTCAACAAATACTTATAAATTTATCTGTCAAATACCTATTTTCTAGCAAAAGTGCTTATAGCCTTTCATGTAGAATTTTTTTTACCAGAAATAAACACTACAAAAAAAAACGATGTTTTGTGACGGAAGCAAATTCGTCACAACGTATAGTATGTGTGACGGATTCGTCACACAATCCACCAACTGTGACGGTAACTAACCCGTCACAGTGCTTTCGCAATAGCCCCGACACAAAATTTTTTCAGTGACCGTTTACTGTTCATCGTCACAAAAAATATAGTTTAAGTGACGGCAAAAATCCGTCACTTATATGCCAACCCATTGTAATTTTCCGGCGAGCCACCGCCGGCAAGGATTAAGTGACGGATCCTATTCCGTCACAATAACGACATGTGTGACAGTACTGTGACGGCTAACCGTCACTGTTACTTAATTGTGACGGCCAACTTACCGTGACAGTTGTGCGGCTTAGTCACGACTTTGTGACGGATTCCCATCACAGTTGCCCAACTGACCCTTTATTTTGTGTCGCCAACGACACTCATTTGTGACAACTCTGTGACGAATTTCTGTCACTGATATATAATTGTCACTGTTCGAAGCCGTCACATAAACATAGTTGTTGTGACGGTTTTGTGACGGTTTCCCATCACGGAAAACCGATTCTTTGTTTTTTCCAGCTATATTTTTTCAATTAATTTTTTTTTCAATAATTTTTTATTCACCCATTTTAATGTTAATATGGTCTATTCCATTCAAACACAGGCAATTGCATATTATCAGTAAGTAATACAATTCAAATAGAATAAATAGTCAAACAACACTGTAAAATTCATTTAACATTAAAACATTTGATATAAAGTGTTCAAAAATTATTCACTAAGCACTTGTCCTATTACATGCTTAGTGAATAATTTTCCAATACATCACACTACAAATTTATCATACAAACAGATAAATAAATATATACAAATATTTATAGTTTAAAGCATCCCTTATAAAGAATACCAGTATGAAAAGAAATCTTGGTTTCTATGTTATCCCTTGGAGAATTTGAAGCCAATGCCATAGGCACTCCATGACTTCCCAAATGTTTAACCAACCGATTGGCACCTGGAAGTGCTTTAATGTTGCACCACCTACAATGACAATTATGAACAATCAACAGTTTGCCATATAAAGCATATATATGAGTGTGCATTTTCAGCATTATACTTTCATTATCATGCCTTCTTTAAAAACAATAATGTTAAATGAATTCTTTGGTCAAAATCTAATCCACATCAGACCAAATGTTTCAAGAATGAAACTTATACATGCCCTATATATTTAAAGTAATATCCTAAAGACAGGAACAATTAGACATATTTGATATATTGTTAGTAGTACCCAATTAATACAACTCCGAGCTCACTGTTATAATCCCTAAAGTTTGACCTCTCAACTCATCGCTGGAAATAAATATTAAGAACCAAAATTAACCTCTCAACTACAAAGCACCCCACATAAATAAAAAAATAAAACAAAAGACATATTGATAACAAATTGATGACAACTTTTTAACTAGACTAGCTTCTGATAGCATATAGCTAACAAGGACACCTCATGGTTTGATTAGTTCAGTTCAAACGTACAATTTACAGCTTTTCTTTAAAAGAAATATAAGTTTGTTGAAACAAATTTATTTCTTTTTGACAAAAAAAAAAAAAACACTAACTAAACCAAGATCTAAAGGATGAGAAATTATCCATATGTTGAAGCAGGAATTGCAAAATTCTTATTACAATCCCCAACTTGCACCTTGATTTCATTTTAATGTCTATATATATCATCACCAGTCAACCATTTTTAGTTCACGCCTAAGAGGTCAGTATAATTTCACTAACACCCAGAAAGTCCCTATTGAGAGAAGAATATTTTTTTTGTCTACCTCAATCTTCTTGATTTCTTAAGTAGCAGAACTAAACATCATGAACTTTTGAAGGTGAAATTTCTCCATCATAGTAATAAATTTTCCATTATGACAAATTGAGCACATACATAAAAAGGCTGTTAGCAAATGCAGGTTCCACTGAAGTCCTGCAGCATTTTTGCATTAAGCGATTGTGCGCTCCTGAACATCCCTGTCAGTGAGTTCCTTCTTAACCTCCTCAGTTTTGGGCTGTCAAAAGTAAAATTTATGAGGCTGAGTTTTAAGGACATTCATAGAGCCCACTATATAACACAGCTATCTAGGCCATTTTGATTGAAACTTATCCATAAAATTTCTGTAATAATTCACATGCATTTAACATTAATATATAGGAGGAGACTAATTGAAAACCAATTCAGTGCACTGCAATTTTTCAGATAATAATAAAATTTTCCAGAAAATGAGATTTGCATTTTTTATGTTTTGTTATCAAAATCTTGTCTTACAGCCATAGCAACATTAGGCAATAACAGTATCCAGGGTATGTATCTGACATAAATAATTATCTATATAAACAAATTTGAATGGACTAAAAGCTCACGTGTCTCTAGAGACAAGCACAACAAATAAAAGACTTCACGAGAAGTTAAATACCTGGTGAAACTCAATGATGAGATTTTTGCTCACAAGATATCTCTCAACTGATAAAGCAGCAATGCATCCAGTTCCAGCAGCAGTTACAGCTTGTCTCCATTCATGATCCTATTGAGAAATCAAGAAATAGAATTATAAATAACAATCTTTCTGCTAAACATTACAGTTGACGTTCTTTTCAGAAAGCATGTGAGTGGACTTGAACAGAAAAACAAATTCCTGTCGGGCAATCCATGTGTATACGCCTATTATGTCTGCAGACACTAAACTCAGGTAGATATGGAAAACTATTAAACTTTTGGTGGGATTACCTGTACATCCCCAGCGGCAAATACACCTTCAACTGAAGTTTTGGCATTACTCTCCTCCACTAAGACATAACCAGAACTGTCAAGCTGAACTTGGCCTTTCAACAGCTCGCTATTAGGTGAATGACCTATGCCATAAAATAACTCCTTTGCCTCAAGCACAGATTCCTCTCCAGTATCTAATTTTCGAACTAAAATGCCAGACATCTGACCCTTTGTATTGCTAACAACATCCACAGTCTCTATATTGAAGTGCACCGTAATATTTGGATTGTTGTACACTCTGAAACATTCGCGATAATTAACCTGTTAAACAAACATTCAGGGAGTTGAAAACTCACATACAAATTGTTCATTAGTATACACACCACCATAAAGGTAGCCAATCAGAAGACAGAAAACTACAAATAATCACCAGAAGAAAAAAAATTGTTGAAGCTAAGAAGTTGATGTCACAATTTAGAATGCTCAAACAAAACTTACTCATAATGTGAATAGGTCTTCCATCACATAGACAGAAATCAATATGAAAAAAAGAAAAAGAAACCACACAAATATAGTCATTGATTCTTAATAAGACATTTTAGCAAAGAAAAAGAAACCACACAAATAAGACATTTTAGTCCTCCAGACCTCTCTGTATTCAGTTTCAAATTTTGACAACTCCACCCTTTTTGTAAGTATTTGTGCTTCTACAGCCCTTAGGTTCTCCTTTTCATCCATAAAAGGTCCAGACCAAATGCTTCTATTGTGTAGCTTGCACTTTTAAAAAAATTGTCACCTACAATGAATTGTTTAGAACACGCAAGTTGTTGTCCTGTTAAATAATTGCAACGTCAAAATACATGATCAATTAAACTGGCATGCAGGAAACTATGAACAAACCATAAACAGCAAAGACATGAGTGCCAGCCTTTAGTTCAGTTATTTCACATGGTTGAAAACCATCTAGCTTTTTGAAGAAGGCAGCATCTGGATCCTTTGCAACAGCAACCTGGTGTCAAAAAATTTCCAAAAACCAAACTAAAAGCAATGAGTTACATAGATATATACATTGTTACACACACACACATATGTATTTAAAAAGTCAAGAGACACCACAACTCACCGAGTTCACTGTTTGATCCAACCGGTATACAGGGAAACAGAGAAAATACATTCCAGCAGATGTAGCCTTTCCTGTCTTTGCACTTTCTTCCTGGTAAAAAGTAAATTATGTATGAGCTGACTTAAGCATTCAAGTGTATCAGTACATGCGAGACCCAACAAGATGAGAAATTCTAATCAGAGCATTGAGGTACGAAACAAAAATAAGAATAGTGTGAGACCTTTTCCAAAATAAAAACAACTTCCAAGATCCTTAATTATGTTAGTTTTGCAATCAGATTCTCATACACACAGCGTTTCTACAGAAGCCACACATCTCTCCCAAGAAAAATAAGTGCAAAAGAAGCTACTAGCATGCAGTATGATCGATTTTTCTACTTAAGGGCAAGGCTTGATAATGCATAATCCACCAAGTAAATTTTGGAGGGAAATTAGAATCTACAACAGCAAGAGGGTTTAATTTGTCACTCAATGCTAAAATATAATTAGACACAAAGTTACATGAGCTTGCTTTAGTAAGATCAGAAATGTAAGTCATGTCAGACTTGAAAAATTCCGTTCAACAATTAATTCTTCTTCCCTTTATTTTTTCGTTTTGGTAATAATAAATTCTTCTTACTAGCTAATAAGTAAGAGAAAGTTCTAAGCTACACCAATCATCCATGACCAAACAAAATTTTACTAAAAAAACTGTATACCTGTAAAGCGAGGCTTAATCCACCACTTCCTTCCTGAACAAAATACAACAACTGCAAAAATCCAATTAAGTACCAAAGTTAATATACATCAATTTTATACTCATGCAGAAATTATGTGTACAAGTTAGTCACAAAAACAAAAAAGAATATGGAACTTACATAAAATTGTATACCTGTCAGCNGTGGGTTCAAAAAGGGGGGTGGGGGGGGAAGCAGGAGAAAGGCTGGGCGTTGCTTTTATGGGCGGTGGGTCAGCTCCCAGTTGCCGGATGTGGCAAATTATTTTCTGGTGAAAGGCTTGAGTTGAGTGGGTTCAAAAAGGGGGGTGGGGGGGGAAGCAGGAGAAAGGCTGGGCGTTGCTTTTATGGGCGGTGGGTCAGCTCCCAGTTGCCGGATGTGGCAAATTATTTTCTGGTGAAAGGCTTGAGTTGAGTGGGTTCAAAAAGGGCAAGTCTGAGAGGGAGGCGGGGAGAGGGAACTAAATGAGAGAGGGATCAGGCGAAATAGGGAAGAAGGAAAAAAATAAATTTTTCCGATCAAAATGTGCACTCCTATTTGAATTTTAGGCAATTAGTGATGGTATTGTCATATTCCGTCACTAAATGCAAATAAAATTTAAAAATTTTGTTCCCGCGCAGCTGCATGTGTGACGGCCATATATTGGTCACAATTGCTGGAAAATGAATCTATAATTGTGACGGAAGTTGAAATTTCCGACACAGAAAACATTGTTTTGTGACGGGTACCTTTCCGTCACAATGTTTTCCGTCACTAAACATCGTTTGTTTTTTGTAGTGATATATTCAGACCTCTTGTTGCAATTTGCTGCAATCCAGCAAGTAGTTAAAAAAGAAACCGATAATTTTATTTTTTCTATTGTTAAACAATTTTCTTTTCCTTCTAGTTTCGTTTTCCTTGTGGATTATAAACTTTAAAAATATGAAAAGCTCCATGAGCTATATAATGCACCATTCCCAATAACACATTTTGCTCTGCTTTAACATATCATTCTATAAGATTTCCAATATGATTTTTGGTATTGGGTCGATAGCTCTTATATAATATAAATGTAACTAGAATTTGCTATAATTTTGTTATCGTTTTTCCTGTATCTTTCTTCTTCATCATTGTTTTTCCTGTATCTTTCTTCTCCACCATGATTATTATATACTGTGAAGCACATGCAAATTTAATAACCCAATGATGCTTCTATCTTGCCACAAATAAAATCTGAACTCTAATTAACTTCCTAGGAATGTGAGATTTGGGTTTGGATGTTCTAGTAGTCCTTAGAGTAGAGAAAAACACATTTACAAGCACATATATAATTTGTTCATTCATGCATCTTAATATTTTGAGGCAGTTGGTAGTTTAATATATATGCAATTTTGTTTATTTATTTATTTGCTGAGAATAAAAAGTCAGAAGGGGGACCATGTAAGGATGAAAATCGGTGTAGCTAAATGACAAGTTTCTATACAAAGAAACTGGCTGGCAAATTGGAGATGGGTGGGTGTCCATGGATCTTTATTGAAATGGAACTTTCAACAAGACTAATACCAGAAGTTCTGCAGTATTAGGACCAGGCCCCTGGTACCTCACTCGCCATAAAAATAAAAAATACAAAGGCCCCTACTGCGTCAATCTCCCTTTTTTTTTTTTATCCTTCAATCTTTACATGTATGATATTTTATATAGTAATACTATTACATATATTTGAGCATAAGGGGCATGTGATTACAGTGTGATATGATACTTGGGGTATTCAAAGTAATATGTATTATTTTCTTTTTCCAATCACAATCTCTCTCCAAAAAATTTACATGAGCTATTATTCAGTTTTCACCTTGTTTATTTCTTTCATTAAATGTCTTTGTCTACACAAATTACAGACCTCAAATAATTGTTGCTTTGAAATTCTCTCCTGATCATGCAACTATTTGTTTTGTAGGGGGGAAATTTTTTAATCTCTTTTTTCATCAACCCAAATCTTTCACTGCTACTGTTGACGTGGCTTATTGGTATTCTGTCATTTAAGATATCTCTTTGCATATGTTTATAGGTGATAAGTCTCTTGTGGTATTTTATTTTTCTTTTACCTTCTAAAATATTGATTGAGAGTTTCAGATTCTTGTCTCTAGAAATTGTTTTAGGCACCAAAATTATACACATTAATAATGCTCTCTCTCTTTACAACAGAAACGATTTTTTTATTTCATTACGTATGTTTGGAGTTTATAATCCTCAAAGGAAAAAGAAATATATACAACCAAGCTTTACTATTATAAGCTTCTTCTTCTTCTTTTTTAATTTTTTAATTGATTCAAATATTAAAATTTAAAAATGTACTAGCTAGTGATATAAGTGCTTATGGTTTCAGTAGTTCAAAACGCTATTGAATTTTCAAAACTAAAACGATATGAAACTAATTAAATATATATAAATATAGAGAGAGAACGCCAGATTCTCATGTAAATCTAATAATTTTAGTATCATATTTTTTTTTGTCAGTAATTAAATTGCTTAATTCATAAAGCTTTTAAAATAAAATAAAAACTTAATATAAATTTAGTAACATAGTAGGTGCTGCATAACAAAAGTTCAATTTTAAATTTTAGTTTGTAATCAAATAATTGATTTAAAATTATTATAATAAAACTACCAAGTCTATATGATGAGAATTTAATTTTCTTATATATATATATATTTATGATTTATGAAATAGTGTATTCGGAAATTTACTTCAGTCCTTTATGTCAATTAATTTTTAAACCACATGCGAATATCACATTGTGGAGTGTCCAACTACTTTAGTGTAATTTTACAAAAAAAAAAAAAAAAAATTCTTTGGTTATTTAGTGTAATAACCTCACATGGCCTCGTAGACTTTCCAACACATAAACAAAAGAATATTGGTTATTTTTTATTACCACTAATATTTGTGTTGTTCCAAATCTAGCAACTTTCAGAACTATATTTAGCCAAACAACTCTTGTTTTGGCAATTTGGACAGCTAGAAGTTAGTGAAAACGTCCGTAAACTAAATTATTTCCTTTAAGACTTATTTCCTGAAAACGTTCGTAGACTTTTTTGCCCGTATATACTAAAGATCAGCATGTCTAAACACCTTGACAATACAAAAACTGTCGTCCTTTTAAAGCAATTCTTGATATTTATCTATGGGAGGAGACTAAAATTTTACGTTAATAGGTGTAAAAGGTATACCAACTAAGTCAATTTTACTTTAATAATTAAAAATAAAAAATAAAACAAAATAAAAATAATAATAGTAATAATAATAATAGAAAAAATGATGTCTTTACGAAGAGCAACTTCAATTCCCAGGCAAGATAAATAAAATCAAATAAAAATAAATAAAGTGAACGTAAAGGGATAAACACCATAAGCTAGTTTATCCTGGCTTCGTTAAAAATAAAAAATAGGAAAAACTCCGGAAAAAACAACCAACAGAAAATAGAGCATCGGATAAATAAATAAAAAACTATTAACAAATTAATTACAAAATCTATAAGATCCATTTTCACTAACATCATTCCTATGAGCCTCTAAACAATTAGGTAAACAAAACTACCAATTATCAGAAGACGTTGTAACTGCAAACTTGAAAGCTCATCAGGGACCTTGTTGCTTTCACAAAAAAATATGAAACACTCGGAAAGCAACAGCACCTAGCACCAATAAACAATTGTATCATTTGGCACGAAATCTCAAGGAACAATTTTAGAATGACCACTACGCTAAAATCATGGATCAGAGACACTAAATGCGCTACGTAAATTAAAAATTGTATTACCAATAATTAATTTTCGACACAAAATTACTGTGTCGTCTTTATTTTAACAAAACAGCGACCAATAACGTCGCCAAAATGTTTTGTGAGTGGCGCGAAAAAGAATCAGCGACACGCATTCGACAAGTGTCTCTAAAAATTTACGCGCCACATCTATTTTGCGACACTCATTCGAGGAGTATCGCCAGAAACCTAGGTGGCAAATAGATTTCACGACACGCATTCTATGAGTGTCGCCAAATATCTACACGCGAAATCTATTTCGCGATGCATATTCTGCATATTTCGCGAAAAAATTGCACGCTAAAACTATTCGCGACACAAAAACTTTAACATGTGGCAAATTAATTAGGTGCGAAACTTAATTAATGAAACAACTTAATTTTTCAGTTTAATGCTGCCAATCTTAATATTTATTTTTCAATTTAAATATATATGATATGTATATAATTTAAATTTTTTACATATAACTTATATGTTTAATATAACTTGCATATTTAGTATATATTTAAATATAGAATAATACTTATAATTTATGTGATATATATATAATTTAAATATTATTATATAAAATTTATTAACAAAAAAAATATATATATATATAGAGTATTGGTGACGTTATGCGTCGCCAAAGACATTTAGCGATGCTTCTATGCGTCGCCAATACCCTTTTTTTTTGTTAATTTATTTGATTTACATATACTAAATATTTAAATTATATATATATATCAATTAATTATAAGTATGTATCTAAATATATATAAAGTAAATGAAGTATATATATAGATATAGAGTTACAATATATATGATGTGTATAAAATTTAAATTTTTTACATATAACTTATATGTTTAATATAATTTACATATTTAGTATATATTTAAATATAGACTAATACTTATAATTTATGTGATATATATATAATTTACATATTTGCATGTATATAAATGTATAAGATATCATATAAGATTATCATATAATATTTATATGATATATGTTTATATATATGAATTGTTATATCTAGTATATATCAATTTTAAAACTCAATTAAAATTAAGCATATAAATATGATATTATTTAATCAATTTAGCAATTAAGGATTTATATGATATATATTTATAATTTTAATTGCTAAATATAAATTTTAAAGCTCAATTGCTAGTACACATAATAATAAAATATATATTTTAAATATATAATTTTATAATTTTAAATT